>PVIH01002976.1:0-172541 GCA_004025045.1 Sigmodon hispidus
TTGGGGAGTCCAGCATGACAAGGAGGCATTGGGGAGTCCAGCATGACAAGGAGGCATGGAGGAGTCCAGCATGACAAGGAGGCATGGGGGAGTCCAGCATGACAAGGAGGCATTGGGGAGTCCAGCATGACAAGGAGGCATTGGGGAGTCCAGCATGACAAGGAGGCATGGTGGCATAAGGCTAAGTCAAGAGGATATGACTTCTACAGTCTGCAAGCAGTAGGTGGTGACTACTCTTACTGAACTAGCTTTCTCCTTTTTGAGTCCAGGACTAACACATTGAAGGTGAGTCTTCCCACTCAATTCACCTAAATAATTACTCACAGACATGCCCAGAGGCTTATTTCCTAAGGTGATCCTAGATGCAGTCAAGCTGAATATTAGTTCAATTTTACCACTTTAGCCTCTAAAATCTGAAGATATTATCAGAGGACGTGATGTATCTACTTTATAATGTTACCTCTACCCTTCTCCTTCAATGGCAGCCATTCTGAATCTTCTCCACAACTGCTTGCTAGAATAATTTCCTCAGGTGAGTGGAAGAGAAGAATCCTGCTATTTGTGGTTTGACTGATGTCCTGTGGTTGGGCTTGGTCACACATCTCTGAGGTAGGCTTCCACTGTGAACCCACATTTAATTCTGGTGAATCAGGTTTCAGGATGTGTGCAAGAGCTGTAAAAGCCTGGCCTGCAGGTACAGAGATAAAAGACTTCCTCTGGGAGGGGAGAGACAGAAGAGTATAGACTAGAGATTTGAAAATAAGTAAAGGAAGTGTGAGGCAAATTGAATATTATTGATTTCCTATGTCGATATTTTTCTAACCTTTATCTTTGAGACAACTGGTCTGACAGGAACAGGACAGAGGCTGGAGCATTCTTAGGTTGGCATATGCACAGTTTTAAAAGTCAGATTATTAACATTAAACTTTTCACATTATGTGCAATCTATGTATGACCTAACATTTTATAGAAAAACAACTCTAGTCATTAGCTGTGTTCAGATAATCATGGAGAAAAGGAAGATAAAGGTTTCCAAGTGCAATATTTATTTTCCACAAACATGATGTGCACTATGAACGTGTAAAGAGGAGTCTCAGGATGATTTCTTCCCGCTGTTTTCTTGAACTTGTGACACCAACACTTAGTACTTTTCTGCAGTATGGCTGAAAGGTTCACAAATCCAATATCCCCAGGAGTTATTTCATTAGATTTTCTAACTTTCCAGCCTATGTGGATTGCCCTCATTCCTCTGTGCCTCTTATTGACTGATGCTGATTATGCCATCAGCAAACCTCACCAACTCCAGTTCTTCATTTAGATTATTAGTGGTCGATAGAGGGCTTGGGATGGTTTGCTATTAACTGTTCATTCAGAGGACTGACATTGAATTCTCCCTTCCATTACACTGTGTGCTTAACCTGGCTTTCAATGGGCAAAAGAGGAAGAGAGTGAAACATGAGAGGCCTAGATTTTTCTTGTATTCTTAGTACATGTACATGAACCCTACAATAGTCAGGGAATCACTTTATGAGCTGAGCCTACAGACAATGCTAAAAAGAAAATATGCAGTATGTCCTATTTTAATTCTGTGCCACTTCACTATGTGTCCTTGCTTTCAGTTCTGGTTGGATGTATCACAGTGTCATTGATAATGTGAGGACATGTGTAAAGCTTTAAAATGTGGATACAGTAGGTCTGGAGCAAACCTTGGGAATGCCTCTCTCTCTCTCTCTCTCTCTCTCTCTCTCTCTCTCTCTCTCCCTCTCTCTTTCTCCCCCCCTCTCTGTGTGTGTGTGTTTGTGTTGTGTGTGTGTGCATGCATGCACATTTTAAAGGAGATTATAATGCAAAGCTGAGCTGGACTTGAGCTATTTGAAGATCCTAAGACTGAAAGTTTCCAGGCTAAAGATCTAGCTGGTCTACAGAGTGAGTTCAAGGCCAGCTTAGGCAACTAAATGAAACTGTAAGACTACATCTCAAAATTTAAAAAAAAAAATTGAAAGGTGTTGAGCATATTGCTCAGTGGTATGGAGATTGCACAACATGCTTAAAACCAAAAGTCCAATACCTAGCTTAGAAAAAATGGTAAGTGTGAGAACTGTTTAAAAAGAACACCAGGAGCCTCTATCATGTGAGTATGCTGAGCTGCAGGTTGTTTCTCAAAAACTAGCCACCTTTAAATATCCTACAGAAATATTTGTTCATCAGCCAGAAATACTATCACACAGGGATGACAGGAAAGCATGGGCATTGGGAGTGGTGGCCAGTTGTACCCTTCTTGTTTTGAGGGATTAGCTGTTGTCCCACTTGTAGCAAGTTTGAGATCAAAGCAGAAAGTCCAATGGGCCCACTGTGCTGAGACGAGGCTTTCTGACTCTGATATCATCAAATATTGTTTCTTGGGAGCATCAGGGTCAACTCATTTAAGTAGCACACCTTTTGAACATCACACTATGTGTCCTGGTAAGCACACAATTGTTCTTCCTTACTGTTATATTTCCAGTGATGTTTTACCTCCTCCAAATTTCTTTCTCCCTGAGGGTCTGGAGACTCAGGCTATTCACACCTTTGCATTCTCATCAACCTACATGGAACCTTGGATCTTGTGTATGGGACTTGACTAGTCATTTTTCAGTAGATTATTTAACATGGACAAAAGAAACAGGCTTATTTTTATGGTTTTATAACATAGAAGAGTTTTTAAAAGGCAAATATGAGAATTTATGTACTAGCAAGTTCATTGATGACAGGTGGCCAATGGGGAAGCCTCCCAAGAAACTTCCACCAGACAGGCATGGATTTGACACTCATAATAAAACATATTCCAACATATAGAAATAAATTAGTGAGGTGTGTCTGTCCCTGTCATAATTGCCTCACCAAGAAGTTAGTGATGATCCCATGAAAGCTAAGTGAGACCAGAGTCTTCTGTGCTGGTGTGAAGGTGCCCATCGTTACAGATGGAACATGGGTGGGTCAGTAGAGCCTGTGCAAATTGAAGGGGAAGGGCATCTCTGATTTGACTGGACAGAGAGTTATTTTCCTCCCTGCTGAGAATGCTACCTTTGGAAAGGAATGTGTATAATGGCCCCTTGAGACAATTTTATGCAACCTACTGTGAGGTTTATACCCAAGCCATTCATCTGCAAGTTCCACATACAGAACTAATGGAAAACTTGGATTCATAGGAGGAACAACAGCAATAAGCGACTGAGAGAGCCTAGAATGTATTAGTATCTTTTTGAAGCATTCATCTATAGCTGAAGAATGCCAACACCTTCAAGTTCCATATACAGACACAATTAAGTCCCATCAGTACCCATGTTTATGGGAAAAACAGGAGCAATGTGAGAATGAGATAGACCAAGACTTTTCAGGATCTTTTTGAACCATTCATCTATAATGGAAGGATTCTAACATCTCTAAGATAAAAAACAGAAAATGTCTTAAAGACGGTCTCTTATAAATGGCACCTGCGAGGATCTGATTCAAATTTGTACTGACTAGATGGCTGACTTGATCTGTATTATTTTGTATTTCTAAAAGTTATCTCTAGCTGTGTTTACAAGCATCTCTCAAAATCCTAAGAGATTGAGGAGAAGAGAAAACAGAGACTAATGAATAAATAAAATTATGGAAACAGTGAAATTATCCAAGGTAATAATACAGTGGGTAGACACATGTCTTTATAGAATTGTCCAAATGTACCACATTCAGAGGATGTTCTAGTGTCAACTGTGAACTTTGGGCTGATGGTATTTCAACCCAAATTTATCAGTTGTAGTAAGGATACCACTCTAATGTGAGGTGTCAATGAGGGGGTGTAAGTATGTGAGGGCAGAAGACATGTGGGATAGCAATACATAACACTACAATGAAAAATACAGTTAATTTCCTCAAATGCCCCAAGAGTCTCTGAATGAAATGATCTTGCTTAAATGGTTTCTTTAAGGAAATCAGATAATACACTAGAAAAACCCCAACAACTTTAACTCTTCACAGATTAATTCCTATCCTCAAATGAGACATCAAGGCAAATACCCAGAGAGCAGTTCACTTAGAAAGTAGGGATGACTCCTACCTCTGAGTAGTCTCCTTCGGACTAAGTGCTCCAGATTTCATAGGCTTTGTCTTGCTCCCTCGTACCTGGCTTCTAAATTCCATGAACTCAACTCTTACATATGCTAGACCCGATTCCTTGTTGGAGAGTTCTTCATCTCTGTTCTCAGAGCTCTCAATTCAAAAGCAAAATATCGGATCTAGTAGAGACTTGGGATATTACTTCTGGATCATCTTAAATGTTATAGCTTCTGACCTTTGCTCCTTATCAGGTTACAGTTCTTAACCTGAAATTATCATATCATATAACACAATGCATTTACCTCACCTAGATGCTGACATTTGCAGTTGGTAAGGGACTTGGAATTGGCTAAATTGGGGATAATGCTGTGGAATAACACTCTTGTACACTGTAAAGATTTGTTACTTGTATTTGTTTAATAAAATGCTGATTGGGCCAGTAGTCAGGCAGGAAATATAGGTGGGGCAACCAGACTAGGAGAATTCTGGGAAGAGGAAAGGTAGGCAGACACAGTCACTAGTCAGATGCAGAACAAGTAAAAGGAGAATGCTGGACTAAAAAAAGATACCAAATCACAAAGTGAATCATAGATAAGAATTATGGGTTAATTAAGGTATAAGTGCTAGATAGTAATAAGCCTGAGCTACTGGCCCAGGATTTACTGTAATAAAAGCTTCTGAGTCAATTATTTGGGAAATGGTTGCTGGGTCTTTGAGAGTTTCTAGTGGGACAGAAACTTCAGACTACAGAAAGACCCATTTAAGGTAATAGATTGGATGTATATGTATATGAAGAAAAAAAAATAGCTTCCAGGTTAAGACTTACACTGCAACAGGGAATGGTAACTTTAAGGATGTCAAATGTAGGCTCCATATGATTTGCTTAATGTTAACCAGAGACATGGACATTATCAGCAGATGTGATATGTTTAACTTTGGCTGCCATGGACAGGACTGCCTGAGATATTCAGAGTTAATTATTAAATGCTTCTTTTGGATAACTTTGTGGATAGAATGGGGGCCAACATTTTGAAGTCATGCTTTTTGTAATAGAAGATACCCTTGCAAAGTGGTTTAGAAGTAAAATAAGTAATTCCAACACACAGAACATAATGGAGCAGTTTTCACTTAAATAGTGGTAACATTGATGCCTAGGAATTTTCTACATTTTCTTTTGTGATACCCATTTTAAATATAAGAAAATATTTGTGACAATTTTACGTTGAGCAGAAAGCAAGTGCTGAATCAGGCTAAGTGCCCCTGATGAGAGCACAACATTATTTTCATTCTTCATTTTTAATTAGGATGCACTGGAAAATTACAGGCTGGTTCCTCATCTCCCAACCTTAACAAATGCAGATGAGAAGAGCTATCTCTGGGGTTAACACTGTGGCACCCACAGTTCTCCATGTCATTCGTTAAATACAGCTGTTTGGGCAGCCAAGCAGAAGCATCAGTGATGAGCAAGGCCAATGGCAATAGAGCCCTTTCTACTAAAAGTTATTCCAAAGGTATACTCAGTTTGCAGTTTGAAAGATAACAAAGCTTGGTATTAGAATTCGATTTTGAAGTTAATAAATACAGTTTAAGGAGCAACTATGATCAATGGTATGCATACTTAAGGCCTAGAAGAGATTGGATATTAAAGATCCAGGAGTTCTATCATTTTGTAAAACAAACAAGCCATGGAGTCACTAAATGGGAAAGAAAATAACAATAGTAACACCTCATATGTTATTAACTTTTGTAGCTTAAAACCGCTTTCATGTATATGACTGCTGCTCTGCGACTCAAGTCCTGCAGAATTTAATCGAATGGCCCAGGTCACCTACCTGCTTCCATCTTTCATCTCCTTTTCCTTGTGTCCAATGAACATGCTTCACGAGAGTGGATACTCGTGGTATTTTATGTGGAGTATTTAAAAGCCCCTTAAAGAGATTTAAATCAAATGATCTTAGTTTTATTCCTCCTGCTGCCTTCTGAAATTAAAAGATTATAACTTCTTTGCTGCGCTCTAGCTCAGTCATTAAAGGACTTGGCTCACAAGCTGGAGGACCTGTGTTTGATGTCTGGGTACCAAAACCCATGTAGAAGAGCCAACTGTGGTGACACAGGTATGTAATCTCAGCACTGGGAAAGTAAAGACAGATGTTTTACTGGGGTTCACTGTCCAGCTGGCCTACCTGATGTAGCAAGCTCCAGGCAAATGAGAAACTCTGTTTTGAAAAACAAAGCAGACATTGTTCCTGGGAAAATGTCTGAGATTGTCCTCTGACCTCCACCTGCCCTTGTGTATACTTGTATATATGCAAAGGTAAACATATTTTTGCACAAACACACATACATATACACTGCACACACACACATGACTGTAACCTCTGCACTTTCTTTAGCACATATTCACAAGCAACTAACTTTACTGTGTAGATTTACAGTAGAGAAATGGACTGGTGATTTCACTCAATTGTATTGATGCCCAAACTGGAATCTGCAAGAAAGGGGTGGGGATGTTTCCAGTACTATAATTCCAACCTTGGACTTTAAAACCAAGGAAGAAACAGGTGACACAGGTTGACATTGTTTATTTAGCTTATTTGTATACTCTTGGCAATGTCTCTTTTAAAATGTACAAATATGGGGTTATGAATAGCAAAAGGCTACTCAGCACACAAAATCACCAGAGTGGTTTCTGTGGAAAGCCACAGAAAATGGGGGTAAAGGAGGGTGTCTTTGTAGATAAACCTGGCTCATTGTGTCTTGTCTTCCTGAGGGAAGTAAGCTGCACCCTCCTTAGTGACCTGCCACATCTTCTACTTTCCTTCACAACTAAAATAGCGTCACACACTAGTGGTGCTTCTAATTGACTTCACCTTGATTTTTAATTTCATAGATATCAAACAGCTCATCTCATCATTTCAGCCTTCACAAGTCTAGTTCATCTGCCTAAGGATTATGATTACCCCTTCATCCATCCTCCATTCTTTTCTCTTGGTATATTGTGATGTATTATTTTTCAGCACTTTTTGTAAGTGTGTGTGTGTGTGTGTGTGTGTGTGTGTGTGTGTGTCTGTGTGTGTACTACATGTGTATGCAGATAAATATGCATAGAGGTCAAAGATTGACCTTATGTGTCCTCCATTATCATTTTCTTCCTTATATTTAGAGGCAGTATTTCTCACTGAGCTTGGAGCTGGTTGGTTGGCTGAAGTGACTGACTAAGAGCTCCAGAAATCTTCCTGTTTCTGCAGTGTCTCTGTACCCCTACCTCAAATGCTAGTGCTTGCAGATAAATGTCTTTCATCAGATGTCTTTGCACAACAGGCATCACACTGACAGAGTTATCTTCTTTAGTCAGAATTATTTTAAATAGTTATTTCTTGAATTTCTCTTAGCTACTTGATAAACTATAAGCAATCTAGGCACTTGAGACTCCTTTTAAATCTAGAAGGTATATAGTATGTAATAGAGCACTTTGAGTATTAAAATTTAACTAACTTTCCTTCCCAAAGGTGTGAACTCAATAATCATAAATTTTATTTTTGTTCTCAGGGAAAAAAATCACTAAGGTAAGTTAAACTGTATATTTAACTACTTTCAATAGTTATTTAAAATCTAGCCCTTTCTATTTTTGTTCCTAAATACCATAATTAGGATGTGTCTATACATACGGTAGAATCTCAATGAGCTACAACATTATTCTATTAGTCATTCTCTACATCATCAGGCCAGTAATTAACATTTCACCTGTCTTAAATTGTGCACAATGTCTCCAATGAAATGCAAACAAAATGAAAAGCTGGTTTTAATAACACACCAAGCCAGCTGTCAGTAGAGAAATGTTGTGACTTTGGTAAGTATAGAGCTTCTTTTGTTAGATGGTAATTTTGATTGATAGATCAACCCAACTCTTTAAAATAGCTGATTATTATCCAACACATTTCTTTTCAGGAAATCACCTAAAAAATTATTCTGCTAATTATGATGCTCAAAACCATTTTGTGAGCAAACCATGTAAAATAATTGTGACCATATTATTCTATGAGGCAAATACATCTCCTGGAGCAGGAATGTTGTTTCTTCCTTTGAACCACACGTGACTCAGAGGTCTGAATGCCCTCGTCTTGTGAGAAAATAGTTTTCACTCACTAAGTCATTATTCTACCTAAGAATTAAGTCCAACTAAACAGGAGTGAATCATTGAATCCAGGAGAAGGATAACATCTATTTTAAGCCAGAAGGGAACAATTTTGTAAATGACCTTTTCCAGTGTGAGAAACAGTACCCTTGAAACCAAGGGGAATTAAGACCCATTTCCTCTTACAGTGAATAAGCCTCATCCTTTCCTATACAGACTCAGACATTCCCAGATGTCAAACACAAGTTTCAACTTGTAGCTGTTAACTTGAAGATAACTGATTCATTAAGCTAGATTTCATTTATAAGATAAAAATCACCATCCACAAAAATTTCATCTGCGCACATGATGGATAGTTCAAATATAAAGTGCCTAAGACAGATGCAGCAGAGCTGAGGCCAGAACAACACATAGGAAAGAAATAGATGTTCATGTCTCAAGAAAACCAAAAATGTCTTAGAGAGATGCGATGAAAAGAGTTTAGGGCCTGGCTGTCCGTAAGTTTATCAGACCCAAACGAAACTATTGTTACCTTCTAGAAAGGTCACATGACTTGGCCGCTGTTGAGTGGAGACAGGGCATTTGTAAAGAATTATGTAGCAATCTTGTGCTGCTCTGCATTTTCGAGACTGTATGTGGTGTTTTGTATAGTACAGTTTGAGAAATATAAAAACACATTACATAAATGTGTGGAAAACACTACAGAATAACAAAAATCTGTAAGACAAACTAATTGCTCAGTCCCCTACCCAAGGCTAATCATTAGCTGGTATTTTATGTTCCAAAGTACTTTTAAATATGTTTGCTTTAAAATCTTCACACTATTGTCTTCAAGCATGCTTTATAACTGATTAAGGCTTTTGTTAACACACAGACAGACAGACAGACACACACACACACACACACACACACACACACACACACCAGAGCAAGAGAGCAAGAGCAAGAGAGAGAGAGGGAGAGACAGACAGACAGACAGACAGACAGACAGACAGACAGAGACTGTGTCAAAAAAGAGCAGTAAATTTTTAAAACTTTCTGTGTGGAATTTCTTAGTACTTTCTGCTTATTTTGGTGTGCTGAAATCTCACAGTGGTATGCCCAGCTGTGGGTGTTTTCTTATTTTATTCAAGACTCAGTAGGAATTTTTAATTAAAAAAGATCTTGTATGCTCTGGCTCTAAAAACATTCTTTTGTAACTGTTTTCTACTTTTATTTTTTCATCTACATTTTCTCTTCTGCTTGAATAAAATTTTCAATGGTTATATGTGACTACATACATTCATTATAATATGTCTAATATTTTAACTCATATTTTTCAACTATTTGATTTACTACTTTGGGAATGTTTTCTTCTGTTTTTTCAAACTTGTCAATTTTGAAAGTTTCAAACTAGGACACATTTGCTATGTGTATATTTGCATACACAAATGGTTTATTATTTTTTAGTTTTCCCAGAGTCCCCTTCTCCTTCTGCACAGAATCTTGTTCTTGCTTTATGAATGCTTTACCTTCTGAGATCTTTGGAGTTTACAGAATTGCTGTAAGTGGTTTTATGTTCCTTGTATTCTCTGGGGTATTTTTGTGATGCAGTTTCTCCACTTTTTAAAGAATATTAAAAATATATTCTTTCTGAACTATCTGGAAGTCCTATGTACAGTTATATTTAAGAAGGAATGCAGGGCGTGTGAGAGTCTGCTTGTGTGAGCTGTACTCACTGTGCTTTGGCTTGGCATAAACAGAACATGAGTTTCCTGTCAGGCTTCAGCCTTGTTCTAAATGCTAAATGAGGCAATGAGGCAATCAGACAGGCTCTTCTCCCATCTGCCAATGTCCCAACAGTTGTCCTAATTCTTCCAGATTTGCGGTCTCCTTCCTTACAGGAAAGCATTCTCATTTTTGCTCATCTCATGCTGGTCTGCATGCACACAAACGAGGAGGACCTAAGGACATTGGTAAACACACTTTCTGTCTCACTTACACACGTGTCTGGAAAGTGTTGCTGGACTTCCGCCAGGCTGGTCAGTCCCCCTTTCTGCTGTTGCATATGCATTTTTTCCTATATACTTAGACTTTGTTGGAGCACTTTCTTACATCCATTTCTGTTCCTCAGTGTGATAGCCATCTATGTCAAGTTGGCTATGTTAGGGTTCTCATCTATTCAGTCATACCTATATGGTAGTATCTACGAAGGTGCTTCATAGATGAGGTTCAAGCTCCTAATTCACACTTCAATATGAGTGATTATTTTAGACCCTCTGAATGGGCTTGACTCAATTGAAAGTCTTTAAGACCAACTCCAGATTTTCTGAGAAAGACAATCTCTACCTGTCTTTCACCTTCAGTCTGTGCTTAGAGTGTCTAACTATCCCTCCTCATAGCCTGATCTATGGATCATGGACTCTCCACACCAGCCTCACATTTCTGCACAACTTAGTGAAATGAATCTCTCAATGGATGTCTTCTATGACTCGTCTAGATGTACATTTGCAAGTGAACCTGGTACTTTTTTTTTTTTTTTTTTAAAAAAAAAAAAAAAAACTTTATTTATTTATTTGCCTTGGTGTTTGCCCGGAACTGGAACTACAGACAGTTGTTAGCCTGGTACTTATCGAACCTTCTCATGTCCACAGACACTCTCCCCAAGTTTATATTGCCTCCCATTGCTATGAATTCAGAATTTTGCTGAGTTACTATGAAAAGAGATTTGAATATGGTCTTACGATGTCACTTACAGACAGAGGCCTTGGCTAGATATTATTAGCAATTATTTTGGGGCAATCAGCTTCTTCTAACTTGCATCATTACTCTTACCAATGTTATATTTAATATCAAATGAACTTTCTATATTCAAATAACTTTACACACGCACACATATATATATTATAAGTATATATTATTTAGCACATCATAGTTTTTCTTTCAGGAACTTTATAATCCATGCTCCCGCTATTCACAGAAACAACTTTTAAAGGGAAAATGACAACTGGAACACCCTCAAGGAACATTGTCTATCACAAAGGACTAAATCAGGAAGTGCCCAAGTTCAAAAGAATTATGGGTATTTTAACCTCAAGAAGACAGTTGACTTATAAAAATGATTTTACATCTTGTCTCAAAGGGACTGAGAATAATAAGAGTTTTGTTTGTTTATTTTCTGGTTAACAAGCTACATTAAATAATAACACTAAGAAGCCTAACAGACCTGGTGATACATGCCTATAATCTCAGCACAGTAGGCAGAGGCAGGACAACTGCCTTAAAAGGGGAACCTGCTACAGAGTGAGTTCCTGGTTTGTTAGAGGTACATGAGACCCATCTGAAAAGATTTAAAATGGACAAAAGTATTCCAAGATGAACTAGACTTCATGCATCTTCTTATCACTAGATATGATCTACTTGGCCTTCAAAAATCAAACATTAGGAACACTATAGCAAATATGTCTCAAGGCCATTCTCAATACTGAACTTCTGGCTATAACATTTCTGTTAAAATTCATATGCATACAAACAAACAAAGCTTTTTCAATACAACAATGTTTTGGAATTTATACATAAAATGTATAAAAATGACAATAATATAGATATGGTATTACACAAATACTATTTGGTACTATAATAAAAGCTGGAGCCAGATATTGGGGGAAAGCTGAAATATCTGAGAGACAAGGAACAAACCACAGCCAACTCTCACCTAGCCAATTCTTTGGCCTGTTTGCCTGGATCCTCTGACTCCAACCTCTCTGTCCTCAGCCAATAAGGGAAGTAGCAGAAGAAGTTGAACTCATCCTCTCTCTCCCTCTGCCCAGCTATCTTAATTCCTCATTCAACTTTCCTAGACTGGGATTAAAGGTATGTGTTTTCCAAGTACTAGTAGCAGAAGTGGCTTCACAAATGCTTAGATTAAAGGCATTGGTCACCACTCCTTGACCTTCAGCGTTGGCTCTCTGGGTGCCTCTGTCCTCTGATATTTCAGGCTATTTTTATTAAATATACAATATATTACCACAATATAATATCTATATAGAGGAGAAAGCTCTGACTACTTGAATTCAGATGCTTTTAGAATTTTGGTTAATAAGTTATAAATAGTTGCTGAGAACAGAAGTGTATGTGCATCTGGAGTGAAATTTGAGCCCACACAATGGCTGTTATCAGACAGCCCTTGACATGAGGCTAGAGCTAGTGGCCAAGAGAAAAATGCTGGTAATTGGGAATGGGAATGGGAGAACATTCACTTTCCTTTGACCTCAGTAGGGAAGTCCTCACACCTGTTTGCCTCATTTCCAATAGGCTCTGCCTGTGGCCAATCATCCTTTGCCACCAGGATGGATAACAAAAGTAATTTAGATGAGATCACTCCTATTAAAATCTAAGAAATCTATCCACAACTTATGTATATTTGTGTGTGTGTGTGTGTATACATATATATTGTCATATATTTGTTGCACACAAATTTATATTATATATTTGCTATACACATATGTGCAAAGAATAGTTATATACGTTAGACATTAAAGGTCATTCAACATTCAACAACAAACTAAGGATCTATTCTCATATTTTTTTGGAAGAAGGTAATGTAGGACAATCAGCTTTCTTATGTATCACCTGTACAATAGGGAAGGAAGTTTTATTTTTTACTTCATAATGTGAATCAGTAGAAAAAGAGAGTTTCATATGAGGATCTAAATGAAAATGTGAATCATCAGTATTGATGAACCTCAATCCTTGGGTGTCACTGTACTTGCGGATGAACTCTGGGTTCTCAAATGGTATCTTGATTAGGAATTACACTGTTGTGAAGAGATACCATGACCACAGAGACTCTTATAAAAGAAAAACATTTCATTAGAGTGAGTTGCTTACAGCTCAGAGGTTTAGTACACTCTCATCATGGTAGGGAGTATGGTAGCATTCAGGCAGATGGTAGCTGAGGGTCCTTCGTCTTGCAGGCAATAGGAAGTCAACTAAGATACTGGTTGCATCCTGAGTATAGCCTCAAAGTCCACCACACAATGACACACTTCCTCCAAGCAGGCCATACCCACTGCAACAAAGTCACACCTCCTTATAGTGCCACTCTTTATGAGATTATGGGGAACAATTGTAATCAAAATATCACGAATGGGAATCACCATTTGACCAAAATGGTCTTCTTAGGCAACTGTTGCAGCATGAACTTGGTGAGGGACAGACTATACAGTACCTCTCAGACAGCACACTAGAAAACTCCACATGGCAAATACCAGTGTGCTCTTACCTATATAGTCACTTTTGAGCAGCAGTTGCAATTGCATAATTCTGAATACAAGTCAGAAAATAAAACACAAAAGATCTAACAGAAGGCCAAAATTAGTAAATAAGTGAATGAGAAAATATACATTTTTGTTTACAAATTTGACTAAGAATAACTATGCCAGAAAAAGAAAAAAAAATAAATGAACATCTGTTATTCTATGGAGTGTTATTAATATTCATATAGAAATAAATGTTGCTGGGTCATTCAGTATAAAATCTTAATATAGTTTAATTATTTTCATCTGCAAGATTTATACAAGTCCTCTGAAAGCAACCTGCAATTAGAGCTCCCAACAAGTTTATTGTATGTAGGCTTCCTAACATGGATGTGTCCTTGGTTATATAGTGAAATCCAAAATGTCCCCCAGTGCTAAATAATTATTAAGAAATTAAGAAGTCATTTCTTAATTAACAATATTTTTGTTTTACTGAATATGAAAACTATCAGTCTTAGCTAATTCTGATTGAACTTTAATGTTCCAAATATTTATCTTTGCCTTAGTCATTGTAAACATGGTTTATCTTGGAAAAGAGGTGGCATTTAAGTGTATTTTCTGAGTGCTACTCTCTTACTTGCATGTCCTGAAAGATGTCTTGCTAGACTTGTACCTGACCGTGAGTGACTTGAAGGGATCCAGTGAGACAGATGAAGCCACACCTTGACTAAGAATGAGTTAAGAGCCAGGTCTCATGTAAGAGTTCATGTCTTTTTTCATATGCCCTAAATCTATAATTTTCTCTAATATAATATCTTTAGCTGGTGAGTTTAGGTTGTTCCAGAAACAAACAAACAAACAAACAACACCCTCCAGAACAAGAAAAGTAAAAGAACAGAAAAGAAGACAAAGAGAAAGAAATATAGAGCAGTACTGTTTGAGCTGGCCAAACCACGCTTAGAAAAAGCTAAGTCAAATCTGCTGTCTTACAAAGTGTAACACTTACTTCATGTGGTGTATTTAAACTCTGACTGTCTATTTTATTCTGTTGTTCCTCTCTTTGTGATTATCAGTTGTAGTAAAAATACAGATTTATTCCACTGAAGCAGTCAACACTTCAGAGGGACAGCAAAGCTTTCTCAGACTGGAAACAATGCTGGCTACCATCTGCCATCCAGGGCTTACCTCTCCACTTCAAATCTGTGATCTCTAGGAATTCATCACCAGCACAATCACTCAAATGTGACCTTTTAACAACTTGTCAACCATTAAGAGTTGCAATTAAAGTATTTTGGCTTAAAACAATCCCCTCTGTATGTTAGGACACATGAATACGAAATAAACATTTTTGCTCAGTTGTAAAATGAAGCAGTTAAAAGCCACTATCATGTGTTTCAATTTCTTACTTTCAGATGCAGTGTTTGCTGTCTTGTAGCCACTATCATAGTTGACCAGTGTGATAGATGATTTAAAGGTCACAGAAGAAAATGGAAGTTGCCAAAAGCCTCCTGGAGACCTAGGATTGCGTTGGGTACTTGACTTCCTTCTTTTTTACATTAATTTACTTTTGTACATGTGTATGTGGGGAGGTGTACACACCCCACAGTGCTGGTTTAGAGCAGAGTCTCTCCTTCTACCACATGGCTCCTGGGACCAAACTCATCAGGCTTGGTGGCAATGCCTTTACTTAATGAGTCCTCTCCCCAGTGCACATTCTTTTGTTCCCTTATTAGGTTTTACACTGGCATTAATTCCTACCCTAAGAAGAAAAACTGATAAAGCTGAACAGTGCCAACAATAACAATAAAAGCTAAAAATCTAGGTAATTTCTTCTATCTCCTGTATGTGTTCATTTCACATGAATCTTGTCCCATGTGCTTAGAATAGATTCTTTTATATCTCCATCTCTGGGTAGTTTCCATGAAGAGCAGTGAGAGTTATATACAGAAGCACTTTGAAAAAGTGATCAAAAATGCATTTCAACAATCTCAGAAGTCCTTGGTCATGCTGGAAGGGTAATCTTTGCCCAAGCAATTGCAGGTAAATATTATAAGATGCCAGAGCCGACATCACTTTCTCTGCATCTCTTCCTTGCTAGGGAGATGGGTTTCATTTCAGATGATCCATGCAGGTCCTGGGGCTCACCCTAGAGAAGCCTGTGTTATATTTATAAGATATCCCATTATCTGGTTTCAAATACCAAGTCGGAAGGGAGTCAGGCAATAGTGAGCTGAAAAGCTTTTGTTATGAAAACTCAAAATACCAATCTATCAAACAAAGATGATTTGATTGCATTCTGAATAGTAAATCACACAAGCAGACTACGTCTGCATATAAATTATAACCTGAGTAATGAAACCAAACGTTTCGGTATTCTTGCACTTTTGCCTAAGGTTCAGAATCCATCAGTTACTCACTTCCAATGTTTTTAAAATGATAGCTTTCCTTTAAGTTTCTATTTTACTTAATGCAAAAAAGAGCTCATGCTTTAGACCTAATGTGATAAGGATGGGAAGGCATTAATCTCCCTCAGAAAGACTCAAAGACCCAGTCAAACTTCCTAGACCTGGGACTTAGCCGTGCCGTCCTTGCGACATAATTTCTGTCCACAGCATCCATCAACACTTTTTTTTTCCCTGCAACTCAGAACATGAGCACTTAAAGGACACCCAGGGCGTTTTGCAAATAGGCCATTTTTTCCTACTTGTATCCTTTCCCCGAGAATCTCCAGTCAGGTAGCTAGGTTATCATACATCTAAGTTGTCAACATTAATATAAAAATCAAGCTGGACACAGAATCAAATATCATCACAACAAAGAAGGACTCACAAGTAGCATTATCTACAATTAGTATTCCATTTCTCAACATATATCCACTGACAGACAGAGGATATTGAAGAAAGGAAGAACAGGGAAGAAGCAGGTCTCCCTCTTGTTTTTCCTACATATCTGTCTCTGAAAATGAACCAAGGATTGTACTGAGTCTCCTTCATGCTTGTAAAGTAGGTATTCTCATTTACATATGTCAATCAGCCACAAAATTATACAGAAAAAGAATTCCAAACACAATTGATGATCCTACTATCAAGAAATCAATTAACCCATTTTTGAGACACCCTAATGTATTAGCCATGGATTTCTTCCTGTCCTATTTCACTGGTTACATAGTGAGGAGTATAGAACATTTACACAAGCTACATCAAAGAGAGTTTATCACAAAAATTATATTGTTATAGATCAATATTTTAGCAATCTAGATAAGGGGAAGCTATGGGAAACAGAGAAGAGTCTTGACTTCACTGTCTCAAAAATGTGGGTTTAAATTCTAGATCTCCCATTTTCTATGTATAAAGGAGCTAGTTATACTTAAGTCCCAGCTCACTTAAAGATGTCAGGAGAAAGTAAGAATTTACTGGGTGCTGACCATGAACAACTTGCTGTTGTATACATGTCATTGTATATTCCAGTGAAAGTTGCATTTTTATAAAGTTAATTTTACTGAAGACGAAACCACTTGGGATAGTGAGTTGGGTGAGCATCAGCATGCTATGTGACTCTTAGGGTGACAGTATCCACCATACTATCTAAGCTCATCAATGACCTTTCAGCCACATCACAGGTACCTATCACAGGTTCCAAATAACAGGTACTCCAAAGATGTAGTTTCTTCTGACTAGAGGAGAGAAGGGGCCAATGACAGAATGTCAACAGATTTGGAAGCACAAGCCAATAGCAAAGGTCAGAGCTACAAAAAATGAATGCTTCTAATGGGAAGTATCAAAAAATGAAAAAAAAAATGCTTGGTACCTCCTAAGCTAACTACTGTGGCAGTTGGAGAAGGCATCAGTGCCAGGAGCATGATGTGTAGCCCATTGTAAGGTGACAAACAATTTATTTTATGAAAATTATAAGCACAGTTTATTATACTAAAGCATTAACCTCAGAAGATATGGCCTGCATACACTAGTGACAGATTTGTAGGGGCAAGAAAAACTCATTGGCAAGAAATTATAAGTGCAGAGGTCACGGATTTGACAACTTGTGAGGTTAGAATAAACCTGTACATCAAGTGAAGATCTCATCTCCATTATTCCTTAAGCACAGTATCCCTCAAAAGGCTTGAGAATGTTCAGGCAGCATTTTTAAACAAAAAGCAGGGAGTAGCCCCAATCTGCCAAGTTTTGTATTCAAAGTATTCTAAGACTTAGGAACACAAATCTCCCAAGTATGGTCATTAAGAAGAAAACCCTACCATCCTTTGCCAGTGTTCTTTGATTGACATCCAACACACCAAAGGAAGGCCAAAAGATGTTCATGGATGAATTCAGAGCAAAAGATAGTCCATTTCATTCATAGAATTATTATTAAGATCACTCAAATGAATACTAGCCAACATTTGACAACATGGTTTATTGCCCACATATGTGTGTGTGTGTGTGTGTGTGTGTGTGTGTGTGTGTGCGTTCGTGCTAGGGGAGGTGAGTATGTACGCATATGTGCTCTATGTGTTCTTGAGTGCATGAATACATGTGCTTATGTATGTATAGAGGTGAGAAAAACCTGTCAGGTCTTCTATTATTCTACACTTCAATCCTTTGAGACAGGGTTACCTGCTGTTCCTGGAGCTAGATGGGAGACCATAAAACCTCTGTGATTCTGTCATTCTCCTGTCTCTGCTCTACATGGTCCCCTTCCTTGCCTCAGTGCTGGGGTTATAGGTACAGGGCTAGCTCTTTAGATGGGTTCTGAGAGTTTGGATTTAGGTCTTCATGCTGACAGTGAATGATACTGTGGAATAACCCTTCTGAATACTGTAAATATTTATTAATCTCATTGGTTAATAAAAAGCTGATGGGCCAGTAGTCAGGGAAGAACTAGAAGTGGAACAGTAAGACACAGTGGACTTTGGAAGGAGGAAGGGTTAGGGTTAGGGTTAGGGTAAGGGTTAGGGTTAGGGTTAGGGTTAGGGTTAGGGAGTCAGAGGGACACCAGCCTCCCTCGGAGGAAGCAGGATGCATAGAAAATGAGGTAACAAACCACGAGCCATGTGGCAAAACATAGATAAGAAATATGGGTTAATTTAAGTGTAAGTGTTAGGTAGTCACAGGTCTGAGCTATCATTGGCTGAGCACTTATAAATAATATTAAGCTTCTGTGTTAGATATTAGGGGGCTGACAGGCAGGACAGGAAAACTCCACCAACACGGTAATCTCACCTTGAGACCTAGTCTCAAGGGAATAGGGTGCAAAATGATAGATGGAACACATAATATCCCCTCTCACTTCTCCACAAACATAGGCACACATACTCATGTTCCCAACCCTCAGCCTACTTTGCAGTGAAAACTTTCACGGAACCAGTCATTGGGGCTCATACAAAAATCTTCACTTGTCAGTAGGCATAGATAGACATAGAGTCTCAATTCTGACAACACCTTCATGCCTATCTATTTACTACTCTATTTCCTCTACCTTCATCTACCACTCCCGCCCTCATTTATGATGACATTACATGTATTTTACTTATAGTGTGCACTCTCTCTAGACTGGCAAGTATGCTACAAATTCATTTGTTAAAGTTATTTTTTTTCAGGTCAAAACATTTTCTTTCATTTTATTAAAATATTTGTTTTATGTGGATAAATATTTTGCCTGAGTTTATATATATATATTATATATGTGCGCCTTGTGCCTGAGGCAGCCGATGGTACTGGATATCCTGAAAGTGAAGTTATAGATGGTTATGAGCCATTACATTGGTGTTAGGGATAACACCCAAGTCATTTTAAGAGCAACAATGCTCTAAACTTCTGTGCCATGTTTTCAGACCCCAAGATCACTTTAGAGATGGCACCTGTTCCAGTGCTTTCAAAGATGGGTTAATATTAACCTAGTGAATATATAATCATTTCTGACGGTCATTTCCCCAAAATCCAAAATACCAAAGTCAACAAATCTGTCACCCTTTGCATTAACCCTAAGTAGTGTACAAACATAAGCTTCCCAAATTCAAAGTAATGACTTTCAGTCAAACACACACACACACACACACACACACACACATCTCTACTATGTGTTACATAATAAAAATCCATGCAAAACTCAGAACTGCCACCACAGGGAAACTTTTAATAGCCTGCCTTAACCCACACAAGTGTGCTGTTGTGGATAAAATAATTTATTCACTCAGGCTGGGGGTGGAAGGTGTACATATATTTCACTGAAGAGATTATTTTCCCCACAGAATTATTTTTATATTCATTATGCTGGAAATATCTACAAAATGAACATTTTTTTTGCAATCAAATCTATAAGAAAATGAAGTTTCGTCTGGTATCTTCAGTATGTATTTGGTATTTGCGATGCTTCCTTAATGAAAAAGAGAAGAGAGAGCCCGAGGAAAGGAAAAAGCAGGTATGCATACATTAAATGGAACTACTACCTTCAGTGAATATTAAGAACCCCAAACCATATCTTATATATCTAGTTATTGCATACATTGAACTACACAATGGGAAAACAGCATGTAAAGCAACTATAAACAACAGATGCCTAAAAAGGTGTCTCCACAAGGGTGAGAGATGGCTCAGCAATCAAGAGCCCTTGCAGAGAACCAGGGCAATACTTGCTGGTTCACAACCACCTGTAGCCTCAGCTTTATAGGACCTGCTGCCCTCTTCTGTTTTCTGTGGGCACCTACATGCACATGCATAAACACACATAGGAACACACAAACATATGTGCAAAAATAAATTTTAAATAAAATAAATAGTATATGTATAACATACGGGTGTACATCTTTTCTCTCATTACAGATGTTAATATTGCTAGCTTCTACAATTTTCCCCCACAGTGATCAAAAAAGATCTGTAGTTACAGTGTTACATAAGGTTGATTTTTCAAGTCCTGGCACAAATACTTGACCTGTTAATCCTCAAATACTGCCTCTTCCGTAAGCCCTACATGCTCCATTTGATATTATCACAGATCATGACTAACAGAAGGAGATATCTTGCGTGTATGTCTTAGGATAGAAATATTATGAAATTTAATAAATTAAGACTGGACTGTGGAAACTACAGCCAAAGCTTCTTAGATGTGCTGGGAAAGTCAGGATAGAACACTGGAGCCTATGAATCAGTTCCATCACATCCTGTCTATAGGAAACACAATGCCTTTAACACATGGTTTGGGTGGCTTTGCCCTCTTAAATTTAAAGCACGATAGAAATCGTAGAAACACTATTAATCAGCTAATAAAGTATAATTATTAAAGGAATATAAACATCACTGTAAAATAACAGTTGGGTCTTCATACCATCCATGACAATTACTTTGAAAGGTCATCATTTTTTTGAATCAATAAACTAAAAGACATTTTATTTCAGGATGTTTTTAAGAAAAACCAGACCCCAAATTGGAGAAGACGTGTATGGTAATGAGAAAGTTCACTGATGAGTTGTGTGTAACTGTAGGCAGACACCTTCCTCCTTGGGTGAAAACTTAATGATGGGTTACTTTTCTAGGCTTAAAATAATAACTTAGGTAAGTAAATTTATACATTCCAAAAATGGCTTTCAGTTTAAAACATAACCCAGAGCAACATCCCTGTGACTTTTCCATCAGTGTCATTAACTGTGCATCTAAAAGGCATTTTGATCATTACATTCTCTGAGTTACTCTCTAGTCCTTCAAAGTTTGCAGGAAATTTACACATGTCATGACCATGGATGGAGTTGCACACTGCTCTGGAAGTTGAGGAAAATTTGAATTTAAACATAATAGCTGTTTCTCTTTCCCATTGTGCAGCCTTATTTAAGAGAGAATGTTTGGTCTGTTGACATGCTATTCTATTTGCACATAAGGTCTCTTGGTTCCTTCATGGGATTGACATACCATGAGACAGGTGGGATACACCATGAGACAGGTGGGATACACCATGAGACAGGTGGGATACAATATGAGACAGGTGGGATACACTATGGGACAGGTGGGATACACCATGAGACAAGTGGAATATACTATGAGACAGGTGGATACACTGTGAGATAGGTGGGGTACACCATGAGACAGGTGGGATACACCATGAAACAGGTGGGATACACCATGAGACAGGTAGATACACCATGAGGCAGGTGGGATACAATATGAGACAAGTGGAATATACTATGAGACAGGTGGATACACTGTGAGACAGGTGGGGTACACCATGAGACAGGTGGATACACCATGAGACAGGTAGATACACCATGAGGCAGGTGGGATACAATATGAGACAAGTGGAATATACTATGAGACAGGTGGATACACTGTGAGACAGGTGGGGTACACCATGAGACAGGTGGATACACCATGAGACAGGTGGGATACACCATGAGATAGGTGGATACGCCATGAGACAGGTGGGATACACCATTAGACAGGTGGGGCACACTATGAGACAGGTGGGACACACTATGAGACAGGTAAGATACACTATGAGACAGGTGGACATATTATCTATTCTTTCCACTCTTCTGAAATGGGGCAGTTCACTGTGATGCCTTAAATTTGTAGATGTTCCATACATGTCAATCAAGCTAGTAAGCTAATTACATCTTCTTTGAGGTATGAATACTATACACTAGTGATATTGAGTCAATTACACAAATGATTGATCAGAACTGTGAATACCTGCTTATGATACAAGTCTCGTCACCACAGTTTTGTGTAGTGTGGATATGAGTCTTCTGTCTTTCTGTGCCAAATACTCAAGAGCCAAAAGCAGTTCTATTCTATCTTTTATATATCAAAAATTATATAAGAGAAATAAACTATGTACATATAAATCCTTTTGACTTAAATCCTTTTAACTTGAGTAAAATAATATCTGTTCTACTTAATGCCAAAATGATTGGTTCAACCTGCATTATCACTTTTCATTGGTTTATTTTGGCATCACAGAAGACAGAATAATAGTTAAATGATACTTATCTATTAAGCAATGGAAATCTGTCAGATTAAGAAGCCAGCCTCTGCCAAATAGGCTATTTCTGAATGTTGTGTGCTAAATTCTCATTTTATTATTGATTGTTTTTTCAGACACATCTTAGCTGTGAGCTAGAGAATAAAATAATCAATGTTGTATAAGCATGCCTGTAAGGTATGCAACTCATGTAGTCACACATGTGTATTATATGCATTATTTGCAAGCACACACAGAGGATATTTTAACTATTGCTATCTTACAAAACAGTCTTTTGATGCCTCTAGTACCTTCTTTCTTAGGTAGGTCATGTGCTACAAACCTTGCTGCCACATGCCACCATGGAGTGCATTGTAATTAGCTGTACATTTCATGACATGGGGCTGCACTACACAGTAACAGGCTAGAGCTTCCAGTCAGAATATCAGAGTAGGAATGGACGTTAAAGTGTCAGAGAGACATCACAATGGGAACACTTCGGCTTTCAAAGTCTGGCCTAGCTCAAGCAACAACAGGATGTCCTCAGAAAAGAGTTGATTTCTAGGGTACACTGACACTCTAATCATCCCTTATTGATATGTACATGTTGATGTCTGGTCCTCAGTCATGAGCATTGGAACAGACCTTAGAAGTCTGCAATAATCTCTTGGCTCTGGTTCCTCTTCTGTTTCTAACTACAGGTAGATAATTTACTTCAAAATTATTAGAGGAAGTCAGATAATAATACCAACACTTAAGATAGGTACTCCCAATAGCTCAAAAATTGAGAATGCATATTGATAGCATCTCTAGCTATACAGAAATGAGGGTTAAAGTATGTCATTTCCTGAAACTCTCATGTAGAAAAATCAGAAGAAAACATGTATTAGAAAAAGTTTAAAACGCAAAATAAAAATTAAAAAACATCATTACCTGCAGGTGATGGTGGTACATGCCTTTAATCCCAAAACTCAGTGGGTAGAGGCATGTGGATCTCTGTGAGTTTTAGGCCAGCTTAGTCTAAAAAGTGAGTCCCAGGACAGCCAGAGATGTTCCGTTACACAGAGAAACTCTGTCTCAAAACAAAACAAAAAACCCAGAAAGATAAAAAAAATCATAATTTCACTTGTCTTCCCAGATAAAAATTCCAGAGCAGGAAATACACACCCTCTATATTCAGAGTTAAATAGTTTAATTATTGAAACTCGAATGTGTGTGTCTTGTGTGTGTGTGTGTGTGTGTGTGTGTGTGTATGTAATTGGACTTTTAACGTGCTCCACTCAAATCTAATTTTCCATCTAACTATTTCTAGATAAAACAGTACTAAAGCCTGGTAGAAATGGTTTATCTTGCTTATTTCCCAGTGTACAAACATCATTTCAATCATAAAGGTGTATAGAATAATTTGGCACAGAAATGAAATTTCAGTTTCCACTAACACCAAACTTATCCTTCAAAGGCAGTCTCATACATTTTAATTGCTTCAGATTTTTACTCTATGGTTTGTGAAGTTACTACTACAAAACTCTGGAAAACAAAGGTAGCCATCATTGGGTTCTATTGTGCTTAGTGATGTGGGTTTTATTTGTTTGGTTGATGATGTTGTTGGAGTTATTTTCCACTACAGTACAGAAACATTTCTCTCCCTTGTGAAAGTCAGTAGTGATTTACTAACAGCCATAGAAATTATACTATGAAGAATGTTTTCTTAGAAGTAATGGTTGTCTTATCACAGTTTGGTGACTTATCCAAAGAAACCAAAATATGTTAGTATAGATGGCCAAACCCTGTTTCCATAAGCTAACATTGGCTTGGAACAAAATGACAACAAAAATCTAACCATTCATGTATCAGAGCAATGTTAGAATCTTAATATCTGGTAATACTTATGCTCTTCAATGTTGTGATGGACATACAAAATTAGAGAGACTACATTCAAGGGTACTGTCCATCAATAAAGACTCTGCCATGGCATATCAGTTTTAATTAAAATATCAAAATGTGGCAGGAAATACAATTTGACAGATAAACCCGTTTATCATGGCATTGTCATTGCATTTTACTAATGATATTAGATTCCTTTTTTAATTGGCATTTCCAACTGAGTCACAGATAAGACAGATATAATGGGAGAAGTTATACATAGCTGGACTGCAGCTGGATAAATGAGTGGCATTTAAATATCATAAATGGTATACTGCATAACTCTCCTCTCTAACCTATGGCAGTGTTAAGAAGGATACAGATACTTTTCAGTCCTGGAAGTTCAGAGAATATCACAGATAATGTTGGAAAACTGTTACTACAAACTGTTTCTATGTAATGCATGCAGAATCCTAGATAGAAAAGAGAAAAGACTTATACAGAATCCCTGCAGGTACTTTAATTTAGGGTTATAAAACTGAACAGAAAGATATAAAGTTGCTTCTAACAATGTGACAATGATTTCCTTTAAAAAATCACAATAATAAGGTACTTTTCTTGGACTTATTTTCATTGGGTACTAACAAAAGACATGAGGAAAAATCCATCAACTAATGCAAGGTTGCATCATGATCAAGACAAAAGAAAGAAGCCCATCATTTATTTTAAAATATCAATGAGAGAGCTTCTTTCTTTATTGGTCTTTAATGAGGTTTCCACCAGGAATTCACCTTAAGCACTTTAGCTTAATGAACAACATTTGCTATTATGAAGTCTCTTTTGTATCAGGTCTACACTCCAGGTGCAGCAGCTGCCAGAGCCTGGGCATGATCCACAGCATTTCACTCTCTGAAGTCAAAGCCATTCTCCCCCATTCACCCATTTTATAGCTGGAGTTTTGATAATTCAGCATATTCCAAAGAATCATTGTTCCCCTTCAAATCTTTCAGCAAAACTGCACAGAAGCAAAGGGTAGACTCAGCAGAGGTGTGTGTGGGGGGATTATTTGACTCTAGGAGGCAAAATTTTACCAAGCATTGTGCATATAAAGAAAGAATAAATGGTATGAAGATTTATGCTTTAAAGGTTATTATCCATTCTAAATATTTATGTACAAACATCATTTCACTGAATCTGGTATATATGTGTAACTATAAAGAGAGCATTAAGCCATTACAAATAGTTATGGTGAAATATGGGCCAAGTGTCTTTAAAACCTAGATGAACCTGTATACTGATTGCTTTTAAAGAAGAAAAATAATTTGTAAACATAAATTGTATATTATTAACTCCCCAAATATTTATGCAATACTCACTGTGGTACAGACACAAAAATGAACACAACATTTTCCTGGCTTTCAACTTCTCAGTCTGTGGAATAATGGAGATTATACCCCTGCAAGTACATTAAATAGAACAGGTGGTCTGCAGGCTTGCTTTGGAGAGAATGCTTGTACGATTCACTGAAGGATGAGAGAGTGGTTCCCCACCTCCCACACACACAGGTTCTGGAAAACAGAAGGAGTTTCTAGGAGATGCACAGGAGAACACATCTGCTACAAAGAGCAAGCAGCCCCAAGTTCAGCAAATCCTAACTTCTTGCTTTAAAGTTTGGGCAACATAAAAATGATTGTGTAACAGTGAAATGGGAGAGAAAAGGGAAAACGTGTTGAAACTCTGACCTCCACCCAAGAGCACCTTAGAGCAGCCTAGTTTTGTTCACTTTCAGTATCAGGCTTTAAATAAATTGGGTTTCCTTTATAGAAATCATCTGTCACTAAGAATATGTATTTAAAAGTCATTTCACTGAAACACACAGTGTATGATGGGATGTCTGAGGAGTGGCACTGAGGTTAATTAGGGATCAGACATGCCCTTCAGGCTTGGGCAGGAAGTCAGTGAGGGGTGTGGCTGCGAGAGGATCCATTCTGTCTCTACAGAAGCCAAGTCCAGTGACGCCAGGCACAGTGGAAGTGCAAAGACAGATAAGCTGTGGAACAGGGGTTAGGGAAAGATGCTCTCAAATGCCTATACATAGGAACAGAGAGGGGAGATGGTGTGAAAGAAAGTAGTCCCCCAAGTCTCATAGGGAATGGCGCTAATAGGAGGTGTGGCCTTGTTGGAGAAAGTGCCTCACTGTGGGCAGGCTTTCCACTCTCAGATGCTCAAGCTGGGCATTCCTGCTGATGCAGATCCTGGCTGGAACTCTCAGCTCCTTCTTCAGGATTGTATCTTCCTATGTACTACCATACTTCCCGCGATGATGACAATGGACTAATTCTCTAAAATTGTAAGCCAGCCTCAATTAAATGCTTTCCTTTATAAGAGTTGCCATGGTCATGGAATCTCTTCACAGCAATAGAAACTCTAAACAGGCAGCAAATAACCTTTATACTCACTTCCCAAATCTGGCAAAGGTGGTCAGAGGTAAGTAGGAGTCACAAATCATCATTCAACAAATTCTTATTTTAATCATTAGAAAGAGATTTTTATGCCCATTTTATTTTTGACATCTAGTCAATATAAATTCAGTTTCTATGGTTAAATCTTATTATTCTTATTAAAGTCAAAATTATGGACTCCCATAAGCATTATAAATATGCAAAACAGCCAAATTTCAGGATGACACCTTTAAGTATTTTTTTTTCAGGCGTGGGAGGGGAACCTTAATAAATAGTTTTCCTTCTATGGATGACATTTAAATAATTATTTTTAAGTGATGATTATTAACCTCAAGTAACCCATTTAATGTCACACAGCTCTCCCACAGGGAAGGCAGCAGCCCTAAGTATGTTTAGTAGACTCAAGCAATCAAGCTCCTGAAGCTCTTCAAGTTGACGCTGCTGTTCACAACCCTTTCTTGTTACTTTTTAAAAACTGTGATGCCTATGACTAAGCAAATAGTTCTTCTTAGTATTTATAGAGAACTCATTAAATTTATATGTCTCTGAAGTGAGTAAAAGACTATGCTTCACTGATTGATCAACCTTCATCTCAACTTCATAAGTGGGCCTAGGAAGGCCAACACACAGATATGGTCCAGAGCTGTACGAAAGCTTGACAATGAGGTAGTGCCAGGATTGTGATCAGCTGTGATAGAATCTATAAATCTACTGGGACACATGTGACCATGCATGTGTCATGGAAGTGTCTTCTTTGTCTCCATACAGAAGTTTACCAGGTGTAGGTTCAGTCCAGCACTCAATACCACTTTTCTAAACATACACTCTACCCTCTGTGAAAGGAATTAAGACACATACAGCTCACAGATAAATGGAGGATACTTGGGTCTCCTTTATACATTCTGGTTGAACTGCACATCTTTTAGCCTGGCAGGGGAGGGGTTGGTGATCCTGTGATGAGATGACGAGATTCCTAGATGCCACCAAAAAGTAGAGAAAGAGCTCAGAAACAGTGTGTCACTGGCTTGGGTCATTTGCTTCTCTAGGGTGAGGCATTAGGATCAGTGCAAGACCTTTCACTAGGGCAGTCTTCTTCCATTTACAGTCTATGGCCTCTTTCAGGTAGGAAACCATCCTGCAAGGTCAGGTTATCATATGACATTGAGCCATTTTTCTTATTTCCCCAGAATCATGCCCCCTTTTCTTCTCTGCATGTTTCCCTTGTGTTCTTAGCGCCTCATTTAGACTTATAGACTTATACCTTTGGGATCCAAGGTATGCCTATATTTTATGATCTCCAAACTCCCTTCAACAAGGCCTCAAAACCAGAGCCATGCCTTTTGGGCCTTTTGATCCCATTCCTGAGTTCTGGTACATGTCATATCCTTCGATGTTTGATGAATAAATGTGTGATTTTATAGCTACTTCAAGAAATGTATAGGCAAAACGCATCAGCTGAATGCAACTCTGCTGCTACACTAGACAGAAGGTGCCTTCTGTGATTAAAGGAGTCTGAGGACAAATAGCAGAGGAGATTCTCATGATAAAACAGAAGAAACACAGCAAGAGCCTAATGGCCAGAGACTCACTAAGGATCTGCTCTCTAAGACTTTACAGTATGCTGATTGCTGAGGTGGCTTGGCTTTAACCACAACACTATGGGGAAAAATAGGAGAATAATAACCTAGGGCATCCACATCTATATGTGTGGTGTGTCTTGTCCTGACCCTGTATAACCCTTGGGGGTGAGATCAGACTTCCTTGGGGTGAGGCAAGCAGGAACGCTGCAGTGAGTTTAAAAAAGTCTGGTCAGAGACTTTTATGGGATGACCTGTGTTCTTATTGCTAACTAACTCTTTAGTCATCAGCCAACTTTTGACAACTCTTTTAGGGTGCTAAAAAGCTAGACTCCATCTTTTCAGTGCTATTAAGACAATATAATTCCAGAGACAAATGATAGTCCTATCCAGCAACCCACTAAGAGAACAGCTTGGCATCCGGAAATCATATCACTACACAGAAGTGGAAAAACATGCACATAACATTTTGCTGAGGAGGCGAGTCAGACAGGCGATGATGTGATGACCAAGCATGCAGAGCCATGGGGCTAATTTTCTTGCTTGCTTTGGTGTGATGTCTCTTTTCTTCTATGACCAGCTGAGGAAAGGGATGTAATTTTCCTACTGTCTCAGCACTCAGGGTGAGCTTGGGGTTGACATTTTAATACATCATTTTACAAATAGAAAAAGCATCCTTTTGAAATTCTGCACATTTTCTTCCCACTAAAGACAGTCCTCATACTGTAAACCGAAAGTGGCTGAATTGATCAAAATAAAACAAATAATGGACAGTGTTGTAAAAAGTAGATGTAAAAATAATGAGATGAGTCAGAATCTGGATCTAAGTAACTCTATTAATGTTAATTCTCCACATTGCTACTGAATTGAACACGTTTTCAATTTGATTTTGAATATTAGTTACAATGGTATAATAATATCTTAAAACAAGGATGTTATTAGCCATTTTAGGACCAAGTCCTAAGAACTGTTTTTCTAAGTTAAAAAGCTCAGAATAAAACAATAAATAAGAAAATATTTGACAAACTAAATATTAGTTTAAATCTGAAATAAGATTCCTGTGAATGTGGTATGACGTAAGTACTGGAGGAGAGAAGAGGAAGGTATTCAAATATTTACAATGCAATGTCATAAGACATTTAAAGGAATTTCATGCAAAGGAATGTGGGCACAGCGTTGCTCATAACTTGAAAATAAATCATTTTGGTATAAAAATAAAGCTCAAGGAATAAAAATTATATAGAGCCATCTGCTTCACTTCAATTTTCTTGAATAAAATGTGATATATACATATATATATATATATATATACTATACAACATATGAATATATGCATGCATGCAGATACAGCCTATGTATGTATATTCACATACATACCTGTACTTTAGATTATATGTAAAATGTCAAGAAATATGCATGATCTTTGCAAAAACACCACTTCACTTGTGCCTTGACTGTTGAATGGCTTTGACCCAGGCAGCTACTACATCCATTGTCAAAATACATAATAGACAGAAATCTGAGTCCTTTGGCTCCTGTTTTCATGACAGTTTTTATCTTACCTTTTGCTTCATCCTAGTAGAGAAAAATGTATCCTACAAAAATGCAAACCATGAAAATCACCTACTTTAATACAAGAAAATATGATGCTCAAAGGATACTATTTGCGTCCTTTGCTTTATCTTCATATAACCTAAGGCCCAACTGATGAGGCAGGTAATGGTCTTCATTTAACTTGAGAAGGGTCTCAACCATGAACAGACCTCACCTTTGCTCTGCTCCTTCATGTGTGCATGATGATGTGATATTTGAAGACAGACAAGCATGGAGCTACCTTTACTTACTGTGACTTTGACTTTCTCTTAGTTTTTAGCTCCTCTGTTTCTGGGAGAGAGTCACTAGCTAAGCACTGAGCATGCTGATTGCCACACCCAGGGAGAAGATGCTGGAAGAACCAAAATAACTTTTTGAGGAACAAATCACAGCCATCTAAATTACTCCTTTGACAGAGTAATGGATCTTGCAGATGAAACGGAGCAGAAGGTGTCATTTATCTTGACTTCACAAGACTTGTCGGCTTTTCTTGGTCTTTTCTGAAGAACATACTCATAAATAATTTGAAAAATTATGAGTTAGACCTTAAAACCTTTGAGGTAGGCTATCACACCTGGGAATGACACTCCAAATGAAAAAAATTAGTTATGTGCATGGCTTAACATAGGGAAAAGAACCATATTAGTTTATAAAGGAAATATCTTGAGCCTGGTGCTGTCCTCTCCTGACAGGATCCACTAATGACTTGATGATTTGGTTTCATCTAAGTGAATAACTATACATGCAATCAATTCAAGGGGACCATGACGGAGCTGGGTCAAAGATGGTGGCTGTTCTCAGAGTGTGAGTCTTTCCAAAATCTCTATCCTGAAGTTATCAATTCAGTACTTCAGAATATAACCTTATTTTATATTTGTTGTTTACAAATGGAAAATAAAATCATTAGAGTTAGTGTTCCCCCAATATGAACATTATAATTATAAATGAAAATTTAAACATGGAAGGAAGGACCATATGATGATATGAGAAGTAGGTGGCCATCTAAACCCAAGAAGAGAAGCCTCCGAAGAAACCAGACTGTTTTACCCAGATTTACAATCCCTGAAACTCTGGAAAATATTTGTATTATTTATCCTGCTGTGTTTAAGGTGTGTTATAGATAATTTTATGATCACTGTGCCAAGAAGTAGATAGGAGTGCCTGTGGTATTCAGGTAGCTCCCACTGGGCCAGGAATGAACAAGTCCCTCTGGTGAAAGTGAAGCACAGGGTGGTGGGACAATGATTGGCTAAGGATCATGGACCCTCAACCAGGATGTGTGGCGCAGAATTGGCACTGGTTGATATGGGGGCATGATAATGGATATGAAAAGACTGAAGGTGCACAAGAAAGAAGTATCAGCCCAAGGGAGCTCAAGTGGGCTACAAGGACAGCGCAAAAGGTGTCCTTCAACCAGCTTCCAGCTGATTTCCAAATGTGACTCTAGTCCTCATTTAACTCTCAAATAATTTCTCCTGCCTGGTGCTTTATGTTCTTGAGACACTTGTGCCCAATCACATGTCCAGAGTAGACCAGGTCTTATGCCATTGAGAAGCTGGAAAATGTATTCCTCTAAATGACAGAAGCAGAAGCTTCCAAATTGGAAAGTGCATTTCCCTTCGGAAGAGATCATTAGCTAATATGAGAACACTTTCAGTTTCATTCTGAAAATATGAGAATATTTACACTCATTTTATCTTTCAGGAGGCCTGGTACACAATGAAATTAATGACTTTTCTTTTGGATTAAATATAAACTTATGCTGCCTTTTTAAAAAAAATTGACATATATTCATTAGACATAGCAATGGGCTTTTGTAAGAAAATTTAAAAGATTATTTGACCTCGTTTACCTCCCTTCTCCCTCTCTTGTTTATCTTTAAATGTGGTCAAATACGATATCGTTGAAACATATCTCCATATGTAGGTATTGTGCATGCATGCCATGACCCATATGGGAAGTTCAAAGGACGATATTCATGCGCCCACTTCCTGCTTGCACTTCTTCAGGGAGATTCTGCCTTGCTTGCGGCATCTTAGGTTCTACAGGCAGCCCTGCCCAAGAGCTCCCATGTGAGCACTCTGTCTCTGCCTCTGATGTCACCAGGGAGTGCTGAGATTACAGATGCAAGCCATGGAATCTGGCTCTCTGTGAGTTGCAGGGATCATGGCATGAGGCTTGTGTCACAAACAGCCATAGCTGTCAGACCATCTCGGCAGCCAAAAGGTTGCTCTTTCAAAATTTGAAATCAGAATTCTTACATTTTCTGTAAGAAGATCTAAATGAGAATTAAATTTGTGTTTAAAAATACTATTTTAAATTCCTATAGTAGAGGAGGGGTGTGTGTGTGTGTGTGTGTGTGTGTGTGTGTGTGTGTGTGTGTATGTGTGTGTGTTGATTCTTGCTTTCATCTGTATTAGAATTCATGGCCAGAGGTAAAGACAGGATTTGTGTTTCACAGAGACAAGAATAGCACTAACCTTCACCTTGAACTGCAGGAAGGACCGGGCATGACAGAATTAGCTGGAATATGTACTGTTCCAATTCTGCCTTCACTCCTGTGCCATGGTAGCATTAGACATGGTGAGCTATGTTTTTTCCTCAAACATGACAAAAAAAAATGGTAAGGTATGGGCAAATATAAACTCACAAGATCTTTCTCTTGAGATGGAAGAGGACACAATAGTACATGAAGGCCCTAAATAACATGCCCATGACATATGGGAGAGAACTGGAGATGAGGCTAGACCAAGATATCCCCAGTGAGCAAGGCTGGTGGAACCCCCAAACACTCAGATGTCAGTGGTTAGAGATACCTGTGTCTCTTAGGCTCCCCAAAGGCATTCTTTACCTTGTGCTGAAATACAACACTTTTGACATTGTGACATAAGACTGTCTTTGTGATTTAACATTTTCACATATAATTTCAGATTCATGAGCTTCACAATCAAGATATAACATACATCGAAGGTGACCACATAGAGCTTTAAATAAGTTTGCCATTTCATGTTGAGCCACATTCACAACTGTTCTTGTCTGCATGTAGCACATGGGACACAGATTGGGCAAACCTGGAAATAAGTGAAGCAAGAAATAAGGAGCCCATTTGTGAGGTTAGAGGGAGAGCGCTTTCTAAGCCAGGGGCTAAGTGAGAATCTTCTCTCAGAGGGCAGCCGCCTGCTGTTTTGTGCTTAGCTCCTAGAATGCTGCAGGCTGGTTCACTCCTCCACGACAAAGTTTGGTAAAAATACTCTAAACTTGGAGAATTTGATGTCTAGAGGGCATCCTGGTAAGGTGCTGGCTCATTTTACAATCAACTTTGAAGATTTGATCATTTTCTGTTGAGTAAGATGTAGTTTTCAGATATCAGCTAAAGTCTCCCATGTGGGAAAGGGAGGAAAAAAACAAATTAAAAAGAAAATAAGGATAGAAAAAAGAGAAATATTTCAGAAAGTTTTAAAAGCCTAATATTAAAAAGTCCTCAGAGAAGAAAAAATATATTATAGTCATGAAACAAGAATTGCCCGCTATAAAAATGAGGAACACTATATTAGGTATTAAAATTTTAATATCACAAATTGAAACTATCAAGAGGAGTGTTAAAAAATATAGGAGAAGCTAAAGAGCTGTCCCAGGAACTATGACCAAAAAAGTCAAGAAATGTAAAACTCAAGAGAAAATATAATGAAATCAGAGGATTCAAGGAAACAAATCTGGGATGGTTAAAGTAAGTAACTAGCAAGAATGATTTTAAAAGAAATATATAGGACAAAAAGCCATTCCAAAATCAATAAAAAAGTCGTGAGATGAAGTACACACTTTTCTAGATTGAGTTGTCCATAAACTGCCCACAAAGCAAAATGACCAATAAGAAGCAACAACTCAGCATGTCTTTTTGAAGTTTCAGTGAGAGGAAATTCCACTGGCTATGAACAAGGGAATCACAGACTACCTCCTATGTGTAGCTAGACAGTGCTACCCAAGAATGGATATTCCTGTGTTCTCAAACTTTATAAATGATACCATATTTGTAAAAATGAGCTTTAAAATGTAATGAAGAATCTTCTAAATGAGATTATTATAGATTACCAGATGGGTCTTAAATGCCATCATCAGTATCCTTAGAAGAGGCAGAGGGAGAAAGAAAATGATGTTGAGATGGAGCAGAGACATGAAGGTGGATGTTGGATGGCACAAACATAGGAATATTGGCAGCTAGAGAAAGCTTGAAGGAACCTAGAAGGGTCTTCTGTAGAGCTTCCAGAAGGAGCAGGACCACTCATGTTCAGTTAGATCTCTGAGGTTCAGAACTGTGAGACCATACATTTCTGTTGTTTAAAGAAATCCTTCTCAGCGTAACTTGTTACAGCAAGCAGGAAAATAGTGTTCCTCTGAAAGGCCATGGGACAAAGTTAAATAAGGATTCTTCTTAGATGTTCCAATATACCTGACTGTTAAGAAGGCCCTTATAACCAAACTAAGCCCTCAACATATATGTGATAGCTGTGTAGATTGGTCTACTTGTGGGACTCCTATCAATGGGAACAGGGCTGTCTCTTATGCTTTGGTTGGCACTTAAGCTACTCTTTCTCATACTTGATTGCCCTGCCTAGCCTAATACAAGGGTAGGAGCTTAGCCCTACTGTGACTTGATATGGCATGTTTTGTTGATTCCCATGGGAGGCCTGCCCCATTCTGAAAAGAAACAGAGGAAGAGTGCATTGGGGGGGAGGGAAAGAATGGGAGGAGAGGGAGGGAGGTGAAATTATGGTCAAAATGTAAAAGAAAGGAAGAAATAAAGAGACAGGTCTTTATATGAGAAAACAATTTACAATCTTGAATTAGAAGTCAAGTAACTGATCAGTTCAGCACAAAATTATCATGTCTTTAATATAGTCATCTTCTGTGGACTTTTTCTCAGAATGTAATGCAGTATGTGTCCCAATCAACTTGAAGGAGAAATCCGATACTGGGAATCTAGAAGTGGAGGAACAGGAGAGCCAAGATTGGCTCTTATTGGATGGAAGGGAATAGAGACTCTGGACCACAGCTACAAAACGTCTTGATTTCTGCTGAAGCTGGCAGTATTAACTTAAGAAGTGTTGCCAAGGAAATAGGGGGACACAGAGGTATGTGACCATTATGTAATGCTAGAAGAACAGTTAAGGAACCTGAACTAATAAGCGAAAAACTAATCAAAGGAGTAAAACGATGTTAAACTCTGCGTCAAACAAATATGATGTATGAAAAGAAAAGGGATGGCTTTGAATCAACTATGATCAATAAAATTAAGGGAATATTGCCAACTCATTTGGTGATGTGTTTGTGCTGGGGCAGACCAGAAGGGATAATAATAGGTACAAGGCACACATTCAGGGAATATTGCCAACTCATTTGGTGATGTGTTTGTACTGGGGCAGACCGGAAGGGATGAGAATAAGTACAAGGCACAAATTCCTCATGTTCCATACTGTGGAGCTAGTCCTTAATATTTATCATGAAGAATAAATATCAGCATGTGCCTGGTATTTAGAAATAAGAAAATAAATGCCAGAAAAGCATTTGAAAGAGAAGGCTGTCAGGGAGTAAACGTCACAAACATGGCTGGTGTTGTTATAATTAATACAATATACTTAGTTTTCTAAAACTATAATTTTTAGGTATAACTTTGCTTTTTTTAAAAAAAATAAGATTGAATAAGTCCTTTCTTTTGGAATGGACTTTGCTGTGACCCTCTACAATCACTTGCTCATGTCCTAAATCACAGTTCCACAGAATGTGAATTCATGTGGAGAAATTCTCTACAGAGGGGCTAAATTTAACCAAGATCCAATAGGACTGGTGTGTTTATAAAGGGATGAAGTCTAGAACTCAGGTCTGCACACAGGGAAGCAACTACCAAACCAGTGAGCAAGGTCTCAGAGAGACATTCTCTCACAGCAGAATTCATTCCTGCAGAAACTCTAGTCTTAAACTTGTGGTCCTAGAATCTGTAGGAAAATAAATTTCTGTTGAATTCACCCAGCCTGTGGCACTTCATCATAGCAGTCGTTGGAAAACTATTGTGCAGTTAGTGTGTACTAAGTGTCTTATTTAGAATAGAGATCTGAAATACCTCTTACTGATGAGTTAGGCATCAATTTAAGGGAATTGCTGCTGTCAATCACCTGGAGAGAAGATAAATCCTTGGGCAGAAAATTAAAAGTTCTTGAAAAATAGGCAGAAAAGTCCTGGTTTGGGTTGAGCATAAGTGACAGCTTCCAGGCTAGGACTCCAGGCTTTAACATATGGAACTTTCTGACAGTGATGTGTGCTCCCTGTCCTATCCATAAAGAATTGGGAAGAAATGTGGTCCAATAAAGATCCTCTTGAGGTCAGATTAAGACAGAGGTGTCCTCCCAGATGTGCCGATATGGTCTTTAGTGTTTGGTGACACCAAGTTCACAGCCTCCCCTTGGTTACTGATTGGAGATTTCAGGAGGAGTGGCCAAGGAACAGTCACATCAGCATGTCAGTGTTCCCAGAAAGGATAGCTACAGCCAGAAGCTTCTGGCTGGGCCTTTCCCCGAGATCCAGGCCTACTGCAGCTGCTTAGTCCCATATAATCACACAAAGGCTTATGCTAACTACAAACTGTTTGGCCTATGGCTCAGGCTCAGTACCAAACTGCTCTTACTACTTAACTCAACCTATTCTTATGAATCTATTGTACTGCCACATGGCTTGGGGTCTATCTGTGTTTCATTACATCTTGCTTTCTGGGCAACAACCTGCAGAGTTGTTTGACTCCATCCTTCTCCTCTATCTCTGCTTGGATTTCCCTCCCACATCTAAGCTGCCTTGCCATAGGCCTCTTTATTAGCAAATGGTAATCAAGCATATTCACAGTGTACAGAAAGATATCATACATCAGACAGATGTGTCTCCCTGACTTTAAACACTTCTGACCTGTACAAACAGCCCATCATCCAACTGTGTAACCTGGTCACTGTCCATTTTCTGCATATACTGTGTTCCAGAGGCTAATGGGATATTTAAAATATCTAAAAATGCTGTTTTGTTTTTAATTTTTTGAAACAAAAATACATAATAGGGACAATTTGTCATTTCATTTGGCTAAATATTTAAGCACACCCCGTTCTGTACCCATGCAGCCTCAATTCCAATCCAGTTGAATCCAGAGCAAAATTTCCTCTTGTGTGCTGGATTCCAGCTCTGCTGTGGAACTTCCTGTTCCTCTGGTACCATCATTTCTCTTTTCTCCTGAATTATTCTCACTAGTAGACCTTCGTGCTAGAAATTCTCATATCTTTTCAAGAATTTTTTGCTTCTGATCTCCCGTTCCCCTCTGTTCTCACCCGGTCTTCTTTCCCCGCTATATCAAGCTCCCTGAGAGGGACAGCTGCATTTGCTCCCTCTCCTTTTCATCTGCTGCTCTCACAAGAAGCCACCTCAAACAGACTTTTGTCCCTATTGCAGTACTAAAGCAGCCCTTGCCAAGGCCAGAGCCAACAAGAGCCTCTTCTTACTTGACCTTAAGCTCTCAGCTGCATTAGCTATGGTCGGCCCCTCCCACCTTCTTACAGCCTTTATCTGGTTTCCAGGATACCACATTTTCCTCCTTTATCTTTTATCTCTGACTTGCTATTCCCTTGAGGGCTTTTTTTTCCTGTTGAATTTTTCTCTTTTTCAGGTTGCTAAATATCCAAGTAGACCCAGGCTCTTTCTATATTAACTTTACATTTATTTCTTAGGTAATCTCATCCCATTTCACAGCTTTAAAAAATAACTGTAAATGGATGGCCCTCAGATTTAAATGTGCAGTCTCTCTTTGTCTTTGGACATCTAGTTTGGTGAGCATCAGCCTACTTAGGGTCCAGTTTTGTCCTCCTGCTTACAAACCATTCTCTCCTATTCCATCTGGCTCCTGAAGCAGCTACTGGCTGAGCTACCATGATGACATAGTCTTAGAACGTTTTACCTGAGGACAGACGGTCTTTATTATATCTCTTTTATTAGGGTTTTTACTAATTTTAAACACTATTTCTTTCCTTGCAGCATTGCATTGAAGGCCAAAGATTATAGGAATATAAAATTAAAAGAAAAAGCCACTAAAGAGAAGCAAAAAGGTTACTTTTCTCCAAGAATAGGAAGAAACTAAGAATTGAAGAGAACCATCCAATTGTGCCTTGCTATCTGCTTATCAAGTCTACTGAAAAACAAAGAGAGGCAAGAAGGAGAGGTTCCACTGCCTGGGCTCAAATGGGTCCTGCAGGATGGGTGGCTGAGGAGGAAGTCATGACATCTTTTCTCCAAGTACTCATAAGCACAAGTAGGCAATCAACTGTTCTGGAAGATGCCAATGCATGCATCCAAGGAAAGACAGGAAGAATGTAATTACCTCCTCAGGGTTCATATAGCTGAGATTTATAATGCACAATTCTATCACTTTGGTTACACAGTGAACATGCAGCACTGAACCTGGCACCATATGGGACTTAGACTATGCCAATCAGTGGCTGCATGGGGTTCACACCAAAGAAGCTTGTCACACATCTGTGGGCCTCTGGCATAGATATTTTATTTTCATACACAGTGCCCTTCAAGTTTCCTTTTCAAAGGACCACAAATAACAGGTTTTTAGCGCATCAGGTGATATTTTGCTTCCTGAAGCATTTAAATTAATTTTCTATTACCAATGCAAATGTGTACTTTCTAATTTACCCACTGCACAATAAAACCTAATTTAAAGCAATTAATGTTCATTAATGGGCCCATCTGCATGTTTATCACTTTATCCTTAAATACTTGAGACATGGTATCCAAAGTCTATAGCTCACTTCTTAACAGCACGGATTCTTCTCTTCAAGGGTAAATGTAAGACTCCCATGATAGAATTTCAAGTCTTTTCAGAAAAACCAAACTGCTCTTACAGGAAAAATTTTGATTAGAAGGTTGAATATCACAGCGATAAACATAGTTAATGCAAACAAGGCCATACTTCTTGTCTACCTCTTGCTGTGTTCTACCCCCCAGCCTACAGCTGGATTGGCGGGCACAGCTGTGAGTGGGCAGTAGCTACCAATAGTGGCAGCAACTTAGACTTCCTTTTGTCCTTATGCTACGCCACCTTCATGCCACAGAAGGGCACTGAATGGGCAAATAGACTAAAGTGTCACCATGTCACCGTTAGCATCAAACAGTCATTGTTTCCGCATTTATTTCTGGTACTAATTGTGAGCACGTGTTTTTCATTCCTACCTGAAGGTCCCCCTCAACCCACTAAGATAACATGTTAGAAGATAAGAGCATGCTGTGACAACACAAATCAAAACAAACAACAACAGGATCTTCCAGAGCAGCCTGCTAATGTGCAAGTCCAGACTTTGCAAGTTATCACCAGTGTGTGTGTGTGTGTGTGTGTGTGTGTGTGAAAGACAGAGTGTTTCTAAAATGTATAATATAATAATATTTGAATTAAAGAAACTAAGGATTAAAATGTGCTAATGTGTATGTATATGTATATACATATATGTATATGTATACACACACATATATGTTGGTAAATGACAATAACTTGACTGATGTTACAGTAAGCTAACAAAAACAGTAGGTACCTGGGAAATAACAGATATTTTCATTAAAGCTTCTCTCTGGTGCTACAGCTGAGATGTTAAACTGTGACCTCTGGGCTTGGAGACAAGCTTAGTACCTGGTGGCACCAGAGCACACACAGGTAGTAGCTTCTTTCCACCATCTCTTACCATCCTAGAGAAAAGCATAAGTGCCCCTTCTATGACACTATGTCTACAGTCTGACAGACAAGTGCATGTGTAATTCTTAAGAAAGAGGGCAAGAGAGAAAGAAAGGAAAGAAGAAAGGGATGAAGGGACAGAGGGAAGGAAGGAGAGAGCGAGGGAGGGAGGGAGAGAACGAAAAAAGTCAATGATATGTTGACATCATTGTAGCAAATGAATTGTTTAAAAAACTAATGATAATGAATAAATATCAACACTTCTCTGTTCCTGAAAGAAATAAAACAGTTAAACATTTTCACATGTGTGATTTCAGTTAAATTTACATTTACCAACCATTATCCCTTTGGTGGAAGGCGATATGATATTGTGCTTGTCACTGGAGGGACAGATGGAGTAGAGCTTGGGAGGCTGACAGAAATGAGTAAAATTTACGTTCCTACCAACCTAATGACAAGCAATTATCTCTGAACTAGATAACAAATGTGCTCCTTTATCCTAAAACTTAACATACATTGTAGAAGTTTCTAGAAGGCATATTTTCTGTAAGGAAGCAGCTGCTTCTGTATTCGTTGTTTAGTGCGAGAGTTTAATTGATGCTGACCCTTCCAGAAGCTTTGGGTCTAACTGAGAAAGTAAGAGGACAGAAAGTTTGCCAGACATTGTCTGTTACTTTCTGGATCTATTTCTCTGTTTAAATATTGACTGAAGAATGTAGTTTTACTTCATATTCAATACCATTTACAGATTAAGGCATTAGTAAAATGTGAACTGCTCTCTATGCAATCCATAGTAATACTATTTTATTAATATCATAAATAAGACAAATACAAGTGGGAACTTTGGTGTTTACCTTGGATTGAAGATTCTTAGCATGACAGAGAGTATTTTGTTGGCATGCCTAAATATCATCTTACCTACTGAAAGTGAGGATTTGTTTTGGTATAGATCATCATAGGTGATAATATATAGTTAAATTTTATTAATGTAAAGTTTTATGGTATTTAGTATATATTGTCAATTTTGATCACTTTGTCTCATATACATATTTTGTATAATATAGCAGCCAAACAAAAAACAATATCCTATATAAAATTGCATATATTAAAACATAAAAGAGGACCTATTTCAATTATTTTTATCTCTTTATTTTCATGAATACATAAAATATCAGTTACTAACAAAGAACCAAAAGCATAAAAATTAAGTTAAATAGAAAGTATGAAAATGTATATTCACAAGTATCTTTGATGGAATTGGCTATATATTTATAATCCAAATCACTTATGTTTGAAATAAAAATTTAGAGTAGAACATATTGTTGTAAAAGCCTAATTGGGTATCAAATCATAAGAGTGAAAGTATCTTCAGACATTTAAAATCAATTATAAAAGTAGATTAATTATGCAATAATCTTAATCCAGCAAAGACAGAGGAAGGAAAGACAAACCTCGGAGCAAATATGTGATGTCTTAGGGGTTGATGGCCGAGTTTTCAGTTTAAAACAAAGGGAACAACAAGAAGCCAAACAAAAAGAAAGAACCCCAATTACCTCTAGAAACTTATGTACTCATTATAATAATGAATGAATGAATAGACACAGAAATTGTGAAGAAAAACATGGGCTGTCTAGACTTTATTAGGCTTCATTTATTAATAAGGAAATGTTGAAAAAGAAAAGATACATACAGTACAGAACTTTGAATAGATAATAAGGTTCCAAGTATGCTGAATACCTTGACCTAAGGATCAAGGGAATAGGGGCACACCTTACACTGGAGCTAGATAAAAGATGGCAGGATCCTTGGTAAGATGAATTCCTAGTTCTCTGAGAAACTGCCATACTGCATTCCAGAGTGGCTGAACAAGCTTACACTCCCAACAACAATGGAGGAGTGTTCCCCTTGCTCTGCAACCTCTCCAGCATAGGCTGTCATCTGTGTCTTTTATCTTAGCCAATCTGACAGATATAAGGTGGTATCTCAAAGTTGTTTTGATTTGCATTTCTCTGATGGTTAAAGATGTCTAACACTTTTTCAAGTGCCTTTCAGCCATTTGTACTTCTACTGGGCATATACCCTAAAGATGCACATTCACATTCCAAAGGCATTAGCTCAACTATGTTCATAGCAGCATTATTCATAATAGCAAGAACCTGGAGACAACCTAGATGCCTCTTAACTAAAGAATGGATTAACAAACTGTGGTACATCTACACAATGGCGTATTACTAAGAAGTAAGAAAAAAATGATATCCTAAAATTTGCAGGCAAATGGATGGATTTGGTGAATATCCTCCTGAGTGAGGCATCACAAACCCAGAAAGATAAGCAGGGGATGTACTTCCTCATTAGTGAACTTTAAACAAAAAGCAAAGCATGTCCAAGCCGCAACCACTGAACAGCTTAGGATCTGAAACACTTTGGACTGGCACCTTGGAGCCCATTCCCTCCAGAGGAACACCTGACTCAGTCTTGATGTTGGGGTGAGGAAAGCAGATGTGCCAGGAGTGGATGCTGAACTAAGCCACCTTGGGACCTTGGGATCTTGGGACCTCCTGCCCTTGCTGGGGAGGAAATGAAGAGATGGGGAGAAGAGAGAGTGACTGGGAGAGGCAAGAGGGGAAAGGGAGTTTGAACAAGGGGATGCATGGATAAAATATATGACTTTATTATTATTGTTATTAATAATAATAATAAAAGATGGGAGGATCCTGCCAACTGCCTGCCCTTCATGTTTATTCTTAATAAAACAGGAGGGATGTTCACTTGTCAAAATGAGTGAGGAGAGAGATGGATTCCTGGAATGCAGAGGTAGTGAGAGAGGTGCATATATTCAAGAAAGCACCAACCATGCAGCCCAAACCATGACTGAATTTACAGGATTATCAGGTGACTCAGTCTTAAGTAGTATTTTCTGTTACAGAGCTCAGAATTGTGGAGCAGGAAGTGAAAATATACATTTAGACTTACAGAGGACAAAGAGAGTGGTGATAATGACCATGGCAACAGCAATTACTGAGACTCTATCAAGCATCATGAAAAGCTACTTGTAGTGATGATCTCATAACTTCATGTACCGTCCAATTATATGTAAATCCCCCTTGTTACAAATGAGAAGGTGGAAACTTCATTTTTACTGGTGTTTGTATATTTTTATTTGTGTTGCTTTACTTTTTGAAACACCATCTTGCATCCCAGCTCAGCTGGTCTAGAACTTACTTTCTGGTCGGGTATGGCTGTGGACTCATACAACTCTCCCTTCCCTTGACTGGAGTGTCCTAGATTATAATCATGAACCATTGCATCAAACCTTTTTCTATGAAGCTTTGCGAGGCATAATTACATATCCTAAAATAAACCAATTTCATACATAAATTTGAATCATATTTGATAAATATTTAATGTGGCCAGCTATCACACCATCAGTTTTAAAATATTTTTATCAGCCTAAATCCTCTCAAGCTTCTCTTGTTTCAGCTCCCTAAAGGGCTTTATACATTTTCCTCCTAGAGATCTCCTATCAACAGATTGGTGCACTATTCTTGTCTGCTTTCATTTAGGTTAATATTTTTGGTGGTTCTTTACCTCTATGGTATTTATTAGTGCTTCATATGTTTTTTTTTAATGATAAATACCACTTAACTATGAACATGGATTTGAACTAGGTGAAAGTTGGAATTGTTTCCAGGTTAAGACTGTCAAATCGATGACATGGCTGTGAATCCATGGTCATTTCTTTAAGAGGAGATAGTCTCACTGTGTAGTGCAGGTCCCTAGAAATGAAACTTCAGAGATGTGCATTAAGGTTTTCTTATCTGTTTTGAAAATTACATTTGTTGTAGTGTATGTGTGTTGTCATATGCTCTCACCAGAGTTGTATAATAACCCCAGTTTCTCACTAACATACACACCTCCTGTCTTCTGTTACTATGCTCTTAGCCATTTGTGTGACATGTAATAGCATCTAGCTATGTTTTAATTAGCATTTTACTAGTGATTAGTGTTCTGTACCTTATTATGCATTCTTAATCAGTTGTATGATTTCTTTGATGAAATGTCTGGTACTACCCACATGCCTTGATCATTTTTTAAATTAGAACTTTTGTCTTCCTATTAAGATGTAAGATTTCTAATTTTACTCTCAGTACAAATAATTTATTTATATAGTTTGGGAAAATATTTTCTCCTAGTCTATAACTTGCTGTTTATTTTAATAGATAATGTAGTTTAAATTGCAAATGGTTTCTATGGTTGATTTTTTATTGATTTCTTTCATTGTGAATGTCTTTAATAATCTTTCTAGAAATTCTACCTAGTCCAAGTTTATAAATATTTCCTTTACCTGTTTTCTCTCTAGTTAATTTTTAAATTTGACACTTACATTTAGGTTTAGTTAAATTTTGAGATTTTTAAAAAGTCAGGAATGAGATATGATTCTCAGGTTTTTTTTTGTCCTTCAGTGAGTAAAATTTGAGTTGCCTGACAGCATTTCATTGATTGAGAAGAACATTCATCTACTCATTTCTCATGGAATATTTTTCACATATCAATGACTATAAATAAAAAATTTCATCTGAAATTATTCAGTTTTATTTCATTGTACTATATGTCTATTCTTACACAAAGCTATACCTCATATCTGAGATGGTATTTTTCTCTTCACTGCTTTTTTTTTCTTAGTTGAAAGCTTAGTCATTACGACTGGAAGTTTTCTGTTTTCATGCTAACACTTTAGGGTTAAAACTGTCTCTTAAACATTGACTGCTATTCCCTCTCATCTCTGTATTTTGTCTTAGTGTCATTTGAATTTTAAATGATTTGTGACTCCTCTACTTTCTTCTCTTATAAGGTTCTGTTAGAAGATTATCAGCATTTAATATTTTGCATTTTCTGAGTTTTTTCTCCTGTTGTGGAGAAATAAAATTACTAACTTGTTGAAAGCAGAAAATACATTTTCAATAATTTTAAGTTTTAAATATGAATTGAGAATATTTTGCATATTTATATTGTACAGCATCTGTGACTCCATTGTGACATTCATTGTATGCAGTGGCATATTGTTTGCCCTAAAGAATATTCCAGTCTGAAATGTGGGTTCATTGGCTGAATTACATCCTAACATCAACTGAATCAATCACCCATAGACACAGAGTGTTGCATTTCCCTTTTTGAGGTATTTCTTCATTCTTTTCATTTTTGTTTCAAGTTTTTAGGGGCTCCTATTATTAGGTTTATTTACACTTACCACTATGCATTTCTCTAATATATTGATTTTCTAATATTAAATGCTCTATTTCTAGCAAATTATGTTTCCCCAAGATTTATATTATTTGATATTATCACAAAGACTTTAGTTCCATCACAATTATTGATACATGCAGTATGTTTTTGTTGGGGGGGCCTGGCCTAGTCTCAAGCCCAGTGTTGCTTTGGTCCTGAAAATGACTCAGACACTTATATTAATTACATGTTGCTTGACCTATGGCTCAGGCTTATTGTTGGTTATTTCCCTTAACTTATTTTTATTAATTTGTCTTGCCATGTGGTTCATTAAGATAAAATATATATTTCACATATTTATATTTTCTTCTAGGAGTTATATGATTTTGGCTTTTACAGTTAAAGTTTTTTATCCATTTTGTACATGGTAAAATAAGAGATAAGGATTGAGTGTTCAGACTCACTCTTGGTGTATGCATATCCAGTTTTCTAAACATAAGTTATGGAATCAAATCAAATCCTGACTGATGGCTATTTTGTACCATAAATTATAAATGGTAGAAACTTGATGGGAATTAAATTCTGGTAGCAAGATATACTTCACACTTTACAAAAGGGATTCTCTTCATTAAAAATTTTATTATCTCTGTCTTTTTATTCCACTGTTTCTGTGTGAAATGAAAATACATATGATTCCATATACTTAACATAAAAATTATATTTGAGTTCACAACCCATTAGGGATTAAATAAAAAATAGTGCATCTTTAAATTAAATGAAAAAACATAATATAATAAGTATAAAGACGTCTTAAAAGACTAGGTATAAATAGTATTAGATAATCTAGAAATGAATGGACACATAAATAGTCAAGTGATGTTGGCAAAGATACTAATGAAAATCCATAGGAAAAGTATTCCTTAAATGTGGCTGGAGATTAGATATAAATGAAAGAGAAAGTTGCAGCCCCTTATTCCATACACTGTTTTGAAATTATTATGAGATAAAACATAAATATAAAAGCATAAAGATAAAACAACTAATTAAATTCATAGAATACTTTTATACCTTAAGACAAAATGCTTTTTCTTCAGTAGTACACAAAAACAATGTCCAGTAAAAATGATAATGAACTATAGTTACTTGAGTTTAAAAAATGATAATGCATTACTAAATTTTATTATTCTGCTAAATGGACAAATTATTAAACTGATCTCTAAAGACTTGTCATTGTAACCATATATAAGTGTATCTCTCATCCCTTATCAGAGAACCTTCCTTTTGCAATAAGTTTGGTTTTTTAATATATATCAAAGCTATGTACACTCACACTATGCCCTAAGAATAGACCCAAGAGAAAAAGACATAGTTTCTTTGTCTTTCTGTTTCTTTGTAGTGGGACTATGGTACCTTGTAAATATTTGTCCCTCCTAGTAGTTTAATGAAAATGCTGATTGGCTGGAGGTACACAGGAAGTGTGGGTGAAGCTAGCAGACTATGAAAACTCTGGGTACAGGAAGAACCAGCACAGATGCTCAGGGATGCACAACCAAGAGACAATAGTAGATGCAGAGGAAAGAAGCTAAAATACTGCTTTTAGAAAAGGTACTGAACCACATGGCTGAATAAGATGGGTTGAGTTCAGATGAAGGAGTTGGGAAGTTATATGCCTGGGCCCTAGGCCAATCAGCAGAAAATTAATGTAAGCATCTGTGGGACTGCATGTGTCTCTGTGGGACTGCAGGGCTGCCTGTCAGTGGCTCAGAATGTCAGGACAAGACCTGAAATCCGGGCCATATCTGTTTCTCTCTCTCTCTCTCTCTCTCTCTCTCTCTCTCTCTCTCTCTCTCTCTCACACACACACACACACACACACACACACACACACACACACACACACACACCTCGCATAGCGAGCATACATACAATCACTCCAGATTAGATTTCAGCACAACTATATTACTATTCTGTGTATAATTTCAATAATTTAGACAAGTTTGTTTTGAAATTCAAGGTTTAGAACTTGCTAACTTCTGGTTCTCATATAAGAAAGTGTTCTGGAGGATCCAATCAGAAGCCTTTGGCACTGTTATGGTTTGGTTGCTGATGCTTCTTCCCATGTTCCACTTAGACATTCTCAGCATGGATCCCTTGCAAGGTCATTTGCCATGTTTTGAAATGCACACCTATAATTCTCAGCTCTAGGGAGATAGCAACAGGTGGGTGGGAATATGCAGGGGCTACATGACAATCTGCCTCATAAAACCAAATAAAGCAAAACAAAACCAAGTCATAAAATTAAAGATTGTCTAATGGTTACCTTGGGCTGTTTTGCCAAATCAAAGAAGATAATCAAAATATAAACAAAAATGAGGTTGAGGTTTCTCAGAGATTGGGAAACATGTTCTAGTTTTCAACTTTGATAAGTAATAAAGTGAATTTGTGCTTTGTGTCTTTTTGCTTACTTTAGCAAAATGTTTAGAAAAAATAAATGTGGCTTCAATCTATGTCAATTTGAAACTATTTCTAAACATTACCATTTTCTTGCAGAGCAAACAATCAACTACCCAATATTGGTCATCAGTTTGCTAACCATTGAAACTGGTCATTATGAAATGGCTTCAGTTTTGTAACACAGTGAGGCAATCCTTAGTGCACACCACTTGCTGTCATGTTCCTAGACCCACAGATAAGTCAGATAAGAGATGAGGATAGTCAAGTAGTACCTCTCAAAATGTGAGCCTTTATAGCAATTGCCGGTACCATTGTTAACAGCAGCAATGTTTTCAGAGAGCTATCCCTCACAAAGGTCCTCAAAGACTGGAGGCAATTCACCTCACAGATTCCTAAACACCCGTGTGACTGAATTCAATCTTCCTTTCAAAGAAACATACAAAACAATTTGTTCTGATGCTCTATACAATTGGGAACAAATAGGTGAGATGTTTTCAAGCCAGAAACGTGCACATCACTCATGCAGTACAAGGAGACGACGGTTTTTATAACCATCAGCACCTTTTATTGTGTACACCAAGTACATCACAGGGAATCATACCTCAAAAAATAAGAGAAACAAAGAAGCAAAGAATAGAAAGACAGATCAAAAGAGAGTGGAAGGAAGAGGAACGCATGAAGGACAGAAATAGAAAGACACAAGAGACAAAGAAAAGTAGTGATGGAGAAAAGAAGGGAGGGAGGGACAGAATGAGAGAGAGGAGGTAAGAGTATAAAGATAGGGAATAAATGAGGAAAAAGAATGAGAGACAAGGAATTGCACACCTACACACACATGGGGCATGTATATATTCATAAACCAGTTGTACAGACAGAAGTGTTTATATACATATATGTGTGTATCTAAAGATATTATATTACCACATTATATATGATAGTAGATGCCTAATACAATGTATCTATGTATGGACATATTCTTAGTGTCTTTTTCATATGAAGAGAGATATATGATAGCTCAGTTTTCCCATAAATTAGAACATTATCCTACCCACTTCTGATAAATCAGAGATGGTTCTATGAGTTGCCTGGGTTACTTCAAGGTCAACTTTGCTGCAAGTACTGACTATTGACTTGGTTCTGTAATGTCTGATGGTGACAAGATTGACAGGAGAAGGCATGACGCTTTGTTTTTATGTTGTGTCTCTCTCTTTTGCTCCCTCAGACTCTGGGCCAGTTCCTACTTAGCACTGTCTGTAGATCTAATGATGAGTATGGACCTTTTATTTGAAATACAATAAGGGTTACTTAAAATAGACTTGCCTTGTCTCTTTCCTAACCTAATAACACTTTACAACTGCTAATATTTAGGTAAAAGACATTATATTTTATATACATGGAAATATGCATATCCAAATTGAGATAGCTTTTGATTTACAATAACTCAACTTACATTATTTTCTTGTATCAGAGAATTAAGCCAGGCTTCTGAAGCTAGTTGCCCATAGCTCTACTATTTATTCTCAGAAGCTTGGTTCATAATGTTTGACCTTACTATGTTACTCAGTAGAAACAACACAACAAATGCTAACATTTGACCTTTCTCACACTAAGAGAAGGTAGATGATACTCTCTTGTTATGCTGGTCAGAAGATTAAGAGGATGCAATATTCGGTAGTGTGTTGTACTACAAAGTGGAAATAGGGGTAGGCTAAGTCTAATAAATTCATTTTCAATAGACTTTATTCTCAATGAAGTTTGTCAGGATGGACCTCATTACATGTCTCTGTGTTACATATATGTGTGCATGTATGTAGAGAATGAGAGAGGGTGTGTTATAAAAATGTATTATATTAACAGTAGAAGTTTAATGCAATAATCTACATATTTTGGTATCCATATAGAAAGTTAATATTTGACATAGTCTTCAACAAATATTCATAGCAGCTATTATGGTTCTAAACGACTGGGTTATATCATGACAGTCACACACACACATACACACACACTCACACACACACACACTCACACATATACACACACTTCCAAAAACACTGTCATAGACTTTTCATAAGAAAGAATATACTGTGGAGATAAAAAGCCAAGAAGAAAATGGCTTCTGTGGTCCATAGGAATTTCAGTCCTCAGCAGGAACAGGCATATAAGCAAGTAAATATACACAAACAATAAAAACAAAAGGGCTAGAAAAATGTTTCATCACCTAAAAGCTAGGCATGGGGGTGGGGTTGATAGAGACAGGAACATTGCTGGGGCTTGATGGAGGCCAGCCTAGCCTTATGTTCTCTGAGAGACCCTGTATAAAGGGAGTAATATGGTGAGTGATAGAATATAGAACAGGACACCTGGCATTCCTCCTGTCTCTGTGTGTTCTCAGGTGTGTGAATGCATGTTTATAGCAAACACACAAACACACACACACACACACACACATCATACACAGAATAAATTAAAATTTAAAGAAAAATAAGCCTGATCAGGTCCAGGGATGAAGAGGATCAGAGGAAGGAGAAAGAAATATAGTATGGTGGGCAATAGTAGAAAGAAGATGGGTGCTGTGTTGTGAGAGAGACTTCTTAGCTCATGTTGACAGTTGAAGAAGAACTGAAGTTCAACAAGCAACAGAAATATCAGCTATGGCATTCTGCAGCATGCCCAGGAATGGTGACTTTTTTCTGGACCTGGGGTACAAGAAGCCAAAAGAGCCTCATGCCAGAGATGCAGAGTTCTTTAGTGGATGCCATGTTGAGGTTACATTTTAGGGTGGGCAAATTCTGAGATCATCACTGATGATAATGTGAAATAGAAAAAAAATTCAATGGATTATACATTGATAACTTTAACTTCTATAATCATAAATATATTTTAAATCCAAACATAAATAAATAAAATTGCATGAAGAAAGGAAAAGAAACAATAACTTACAGTGTTCATTTAAGGAATGCATTAGAATAAGCAAGCATTTGTTCCCTTCCTGAAACATGGCAGGAACTCATTAAGTACTGAGTGGTTAAGTATCTATCATAAGGGCTTAGACAGAAAGGACTTTTCAAAATCTGGATTACAGCTAAATTGGTGTTGGTGCTAAGAAGTAAAGTTAACAGGATTTTGGGAATCATAGGAATTAAGTGTACAGAAAACAAGGACAAAATCTCATAAAAACCAGTGCTACCTGCTGTGCTAAGCTGGTCAGACCTGCTTATCCACACACAGCAAGAATTCCCAGGGTAGTGGATACACAGGGCTTGAAGCCCATTCATGGCTTCACAGTGGCCCCTCTCATCACAGTACTCCTCACATCTTCCTTTCTCATGAGCTGCCTGGTTTCACTTAGTCTTCCACATGACTTTGGATTTAAAATAAGTTATTCCAACCCCATTTGATATTTAGAATTTGTTTACATATTGTTTTTTTTTCTCCCAGCTGTAGCAAGGAAACACAATTCTTCACTTTATCCTCAACCTTTGGAAGATCCCAGTAGTAACTCATTCATTCATAACTAGTGAATCTTAAAGGTGAACAACCAAGAAAAAGTTAAATGAGGAAAGACTACTTTAGGTTACAGTTTGGATATTCAAAAGAATTGAGACCAATGATCACCTGTCTTTCAAGATAGGTCAAACATTCACAAAGGTTTGTGACATGCTCATCACAGGACAGCACTGCTCTCTGTATGCTGTTATAATTCAAATATCAGGCAGCCAACATCCATGTTCCCATTCAGCTTAACTGCTAGACAAAAAGTATACAAAATAAACAAGAAAGATGATGAATGTCTAAAGTAGATACTTCATGCTGTGTGAAAAGCAGATCAGTGTACAGGAGCTCACAACTGAAGAACTATATGGACAGATTGATCTATGAAATAGCACTGCCTGAGTAGTACTCATTGGAAATGGGAGACATCACTGAAGACTTGGAAGAGGTAGAAGGAGTTACCTATGTGTGTGTGGGTTTTGGGAGAACATTTTATCAAGTAGTAACTAGAATAAAGATTTTTAGTAAATTCAAAAACAACAGGGCTAGGGTAGCAATAGAAGAATGAGCAAAATGTAGCATGTTAGGGAAGAAGACCACAGAAAATTCTTTAGTGAACTTTACAGAATATTTTAGGCCATTGTAAACATGTTCGCTTTCACTCTGACTAGACAGAGACCCATTTCAGGGTTTGCCTTTTGGCTATATAAGTAGAATTGAGTATGCAGTTGTCTGTATAGAGATCAAAGGTGAAAATGAAACACGGAAAGTACTCAGATATAAACCATAGGGTAAGTCATGAGACATCATGGTATTTAAAAAGGGTTAATTGAAGATAAAGTAGGTAAAAGATGAAAACAAAGGGTATAACCCAAAAGTAATCCACATCAAGGAAATGAGGAGACCCATGGTGTAGGAGCATCTACATGTGAAAAGAAATGGCTAGATAGAAAAAGAGTTCTACTTCATAGGTGTAATATAGAAGTGTATTTTCAAAATTCAGATGACAATTCTGTACTTTTAAATGTTTAACCCCCAACTTTTTAAGGAAGAAAGTAAACCTTTTGTTTGCCAATTTCACTGGAGTAAATATTCTTATCACAGCCAATTTTGAACTGAAATATGGAATCTATATTCATTTAATAGTAACTGGAAATAGAGCAGTCAATGCAAAGTTTTTGAAGTATATATGAAGATTCTTTTCAGAAGTAGCACAATTGAATCAATGGGAAAGAATGACATCTCTAGGGGATGGATGTACAATGATAAGGAGGAGTAAAGTAATGGCAGGGTGTATATGCTCTATTAAAGGGCATAGAACACCCCACGTTAAAAGAGAAAACAAGACTGAAGATGTAGTTCAATAGTAGTGCACTTACTTCCCATGTTTGAGGTCATGGGCTCCATCCACACTACTGAAAAAACTTGAAAATATAGAAAAATAAAATTTTAAAATTAAAAGAACCAAAACCAAAAATTTAAATGGCGGAATAGTTTTGAGCATTTCTAGGTGTATTTTGTTACTGTGGTCAAGTATTTCTTTCCTTTCTTTTGTCTTTTCCTGTGATATGAGAATAAGTCAGGAGCAGATAGAGCTTTGCTTTGCCTTATGTTACACAATAGACTCAATGACTTCTTCGTAAACCTATGTGAAGATTTCATCTTGAACTTGACCTTGATTAAAAATAATTTACTCTCTTTTTGCTTTACTTAAAAAAGTATCATCTTGTCTACACAACCAACATGTGTTGTGATGATTAATTTTGGTTGCCTACCTAACAAAATCAAGAATAACCTAGAAGACAAACCCATAGTTATGCCTGGGATGGGTTTTGTAGATTCTGTTGACTGAGGTTAGAAAGCCCACTGGACGGAAATGGAGAAGTGCACTGAGCTCCGGCACTCACATGCTTATGCTTTCTTATGCCTGGCACAGTGTGACCTGTCAAGCCCCTGCTGCCATGCCCTCTTTGTCTTTATGGGCCGTGCCCTTACAGTGTGAGGAGCCAAAACAAAGCCTTCAGTTCCTCCTGTCTGCCTGAGAAAATGGACTTCTTTAATTTTTCTTACTTTTTGATTCAGCTGTAATATGGTAGAAATCTGAAAGACAGGTACACTGTCCAATACTGTTGAAAACTTCATTTATCGTGGCACTTTTAAATGATCTTCTTTTTCTATACAACTTCATTGATGAAGAGTAGAAAGAAATATGTTGGTTTTTTGTTTCTTTTTTTCTTTAGTTTCACTTGAAGGTTGCCACTGTTGTCAGTTTTAAGACAGTTCTCGATCTATAGTACAACGTGGACTGATACTATATAGCCCAATCTGGCTTTGAACTCCTAAAATCCTTTTATATCAGCCTCCAGAGTGCCGGACACTCAACACCACACCTGAGGAGTTTATTCTTTAGTATAAATTCTCTTCAAACAATCTATATGTCAATAACCCGATATAGGATATAACATTCAGAATGACATAATTTTTAATAAACTCCACTTATCTTTGAGGTACCACACACACATGAAAATAATATTTTTTTAATTTTATATGATAGTCTCATTATCTTTACAACTGTATTTTTAAAATCAGACTTTAAGAGTTTGTGGTTGTTTTTAATTTTGCTTAAAAATATGTAAACACTGTTAGCAGATTTTCTTGGGGGTAAAATTAAATTTGGATTCCACCCACAGTGTCTGCTGGATGGTATAAAGAAACCTATCTAAATCTAAAAATTCTGAAAACAAATTCTACAAACCCTTCGCACACACTCTTGGGGTCTATGTTAGGAGACCTGGCTGGTCTTCCTCCCACAACCTTAGGACAAAGTATTCTCTCAGCCTGCAACTGAATGTTCATTCTGAAGATTAGATAGGTTCCAAGTCCAAGGATGCTGTGCTCTCAGGATGTCAAAACTGTGACTTAAAAAACCTGTTAAATTTTTCTCTAAGTAAAAGTTGAAGCCGGTGAGCCTCTTCCAGGAGACATAGCTCCATCTCAGTGTTGGGGACCTTGTGCAGTCTCCCCTAGGGCCCATATATGAAATGAGGACAATACGGAGACTTATGAGTTCCCATAATTGATCCACTTTCATCCACATAAAGAGATGAAAAAGTCTCAGATTATTAACAGTCCGATGCTTTTATGGCTCCCACCTACCGCCCACTTACTGCTTCCAGATTTACCCTAATTGAATTACCAAGTGCACACCAGGTGACCTTAGTTGTCCAAGTGCTATTTATCACATTTGTTTTTAAATGAATTGGATTTTTAAAAAGAAAATATTCACTTCATACATTCTCTCCTTGTAGTAATTACATCCTCTGTGCTCTAATGTTCTTGTGACTTTTATTTTCAAGAAACAACTATTAACTTTCACATAGTCAGTAACCTTGTTTGGAAGACTTTGCCCCCTCCAATGACCTTGAAGCAAAATTGTAGAAGTCTCAACTGGCAAGTTCACCAGCATCCAGTAAAGGATGAAGAGGCTAAGAGCTCTTCATTTCGCAGCACTGGCATTCATCATGGAAAGACACATAAAAAGAAAGGGCAAATCCCAATGACATGCATCCAATAAACTGGAGACTCTTGTCACTGTGAATGCCAATTCAGCTGTTTCTAATCACAATGCATAATGTGCCTACATTACTTACTTCTTAACCTCTCAAACCTGAGCTTTTATGAAAGATTCCTTCATTTCCTGCTATGTATTTTTGAATGTCCTCAGTTTTCTATATTCCTGTTGGAAGATATCTTGAATATTAGCAGCACTTTGATTATGTTTGCAATGGTATCTGAGGAATAATCAGAGATGAAAAAATTAGGAAAGACCTTTTAGTTCTAAGTAGAATATGATATAACCATCAGTTGTTTTATGAACTATTTTCCATTCAGAGAACCTACCACTGAGCAATTTGTATCATATTTTTCCCACTTTATAATAATAGATGAATTCTAAATTACCTTGTCTGGATCTAACCATAAATTTGTATTCAAGATCAAGCTCTATTTCCAATTTTATTTGGAGATGAAAATGGGGTGATTTAATATGAGTCACATCAATGCCAACAGATTTCATATCATATGGTCGTCTCTATTAAACATGTCTGTATAAATTCTAAAACCACAGTGTGTATAATAAAGTTTAGCATACAAAGATGTCCATGCACGTTCCACTCCTCACACTTAAACATCAGATCTCACTTGAGTGCAATATAAGACATTCCACAGTAACTTGGGAGGCTCATTTATGGTCTGTGATGTCACATGATCCTTTGGGCCCATTTGGCTAAAAGTAGATACCAAGTTAACAATAGAATTTTGCTCTTGCTTCTCTGAACACAAACTCAAATAAATCAAAAACAAAACAGGAGACTTGCCAAGGATGTCAGTGTCTTTATTAAATGCCTGAGTTTTTCATCTTTGCAACACTAGTCCTTAAAGCTCCATGATAACATTTATTAAAAAGGCAATGAACCATGGAGTTAATTCATGTTTTGATGCCAAGAGCTCTATTAAATAGTCCATTTTAAACAATGTTTAGTCTCTGAATTTTCACATTTTTCTTTTTCAGATGACTATATCTCATGTATTTGAACTTGAAGTTAGTGTTTTGGATGCACAATTGATTTAGATTACAAAGCAGAATATATTTTTTATCGAAAATACAATTTTCTTTAAGACCATCCATCAAATGATTGCCATATATGGAACATGTTATTTCTGCAGAGAGGAAAATCCTCCTCAAATGTTTCTTTTTAAAACATAGATTGCCTGTTTGCCATACCAGATGGTAGAGTTTGAGAAAGGTTTCTAGAGTGATATATTTCTGTACTATCTCTAATCTTAAAACAGAGTCATGTATTTTGGCTGTTCACTATGTCACTGCATCCTGAATTTGCCAGAGCTTGTTACAAAGCTAGCCCTCACTGCATTTTCATTCCACCAAGAACACCAGTCAGTTTTCTAGACTGCCTGCATTTTCTGCTCTTCACAATGTGAGGCAAACCCTTAGCAAATCTCAGGGCCCCACAAGCAATAGTGGACTTTACACTCAACCATTAAGAAAGGAAAGATATACTATCTGTTAATACTAATTTATAGATTTTAGAGGATTCATGTTTATTAAAAGTATAGTTCCATTTTTCTTACTAATGCTTCAAAATACTATTAATTAGCTAAACACATATTTTGATTGTCCTCTGGAGTAAATACTCCTCTAGAGGAAATAATATATGACTAAAATTCTCTGTGAAACACTATTAATAATAACTTTCTAGGAATGGATTCCAGAGCCTCACTGGCATGTACAATGGGAAAGTGTTAAAACAGATGAGGGAGAAGAAAACTATTTTGCTCATTTTTGTTTCATTATAATTTATAATATTATAGCCATAATCTAACTCTCATTATGTGGTCTTAGATAATTGATAACAAAAAACAAACACCATTTACTGAGTCTTTCAGGAGTCAGGACTAGCATACACAAAACAAAACAAAATCATTTATTGGATGTCTGTATCCAGGAAGACTCTGCTCCATAAGGCAGCAGGAATATCAGCAAAATAAAACCACCAGAATCCACATTTTATAATTATTAAATAGCAATGCTTCTGCAATTTAAAGAACATTTTAAAGTCCAAATCTCATTTTTAAATATTCATGGTGTTTGACTTTCTCTACGTTTTTCCTCTTCACCAGCTCTGTAGTTGAGCAGACTTATTGAGTAAGCAACAGCTTTTATAAATGGGCTCACACAAATAGAGGATCATTGTCTAAATGGCAATAGATAGTAATAGCAATAGAAGGGACGGGAGCTCAAAAGCAAAATATTAATGATGAGATAGCAATAGAAAATTGAGCAATTCCTTAAATTTATATGTTTGTCTTCACCAATATGAATATTCTTGGGATAGTATATATGTTCAATAGGAACTAAGAGATTCTAATCTTAAACAATTTTATACAAAGGGGAATTCATAGATGGACTAGGTAAGTGCTGAAGGTTTTTCATAATATAGCCACACAGAACTTTCAGCAAGACTGTGAACCTTAACATGCTAGTACATTTGAGGAACTCTCTGTCTAATCATTATCTGACCACTAAATACACAGTGGGAAGTATGGAATACAAACAAACACACACACATACACACACACATACACACACATGCATGTGTGCACTAGGTTCATATAATTTTCTTTAAAAAGTTATTAAACAATAAATATCTAACAGAAAACTCCAAATAGGGAGTATATTTTCATTTGCAGTATTGTGATATTATTAGTATATTATCTTAATTATATTAATTTAAATATTCTGTTTATGACAAAATATGAAAAACCAAAATACATATAGTCTAAACGTAAGGAAAAATATTTTTCAAAATTGACAAAAAATCACTCTCAAAGGTGAAATGTTAGAATGAGCTACAATTACTTTAAAACAACGATTTAAGGCCCTTTCAGAATCACAGCACCGAGCACATGAAACTACAAAAGAATGTAAGTTTGGTATCTCACAAACTAGACAATATTTTTAAATTATTTTGAAGTGTAAGAAAAGATAATTGGGGGAAGAGACTTAGTTAATGTAGTTTAAAGACTTTTCCAATAGAAAATAAAATATTTTTAAAAACTTTTTTTTAGCTTTCAGCAATTGATGGTGCTTTGTTGTGGTGTCTCCTCCTTATGGATTCTCATTCACCTCACTGAGAAATAAACTTCCTTGTTAGCTTCTCTAGATCTCTACACTATAAACAGTTTGTTAGTGGTGAGAAATTCTGTAAAAGTGTCTATTCTGAGTCATTAACTTCCCATAAGGAGAAAATTGCCTGGACCCCAGAAATGCTGCTGAAGCAGGTTCTGTGGGTCAAGGACTGGATATCTGAGAATTTAAAACTATGAAACACTCAAATAAGTTCTTAAAAACAAAACACATTGTAAAACATTCTAAATTTAATCACACCAGTTCCCCTGTTCCCTTTCCTTCTTCCAGCCTCTCATATATTACCTCCATCCCCATGCTTTTTCTCCAAAAATAGTAGAGCAGAGAAATTCTGGAGATGAAAAGTATAATTAAATTAAAATTGCCACATGACTCAACAAATGACTTGAGCAGTCAGGAAAATAATGGTGAGCATTAAGATATGTCAGTCAAATCTCTTTAGCTAGAGATTCAAATAAAAGGAGACAAAAGAACACCAATAAACCTTGAAAGCCTGTACATACCATCAAGTTAAACAACATTTGTATAACAGGAGTTCCAGAAGAAAGAGGAAGGAGGAGATGAGCAGAAAGGATGAATTGAGCAAACTCCCAAAATATGATGAAATACATTAATCTATATACCCATAAGATCAACAAACGTTCTGTAAAATAAATTCAAGGAGGTCCACATCTAGGCCAAGAATAAACAAACATTTAAATTTAAAAGACAAAGAGAGTCAAAAGTAGCAAGAACATGCATTACATTAACATGTAATGCATCCATCAGAAACTGTGGGGACAGTGGACAGCGTGATTTAGCTAAAGGTCTGAAAGGACTGTCAGACAAGAACCCTATGTAGCACAAGAAAAGAATTCCAAGATAAAGTGAATTTAAAGATTACAAGACAAAATTAGAAAATTTGTACTTGATTTCTTTTCATGACCTACAAGAGATACCAAAAGAGATTTATCAAGTTGGAATGAAAGGTCACTAGATTGGAATTAAAACAAAATCCTCAAGGAATTAGGAACATTGAGAAGACAAGGACATTGGAATAATATAAGAGATAGTATGATGTAAGTGGAGGCAGAGCTTTCTGTTCCATATACCAAGTTATACCTGGGGGTCTTTGGGAATTACCACACAGAAGCTTCTGTTAATTATAATGTTTGGCCAATGGCTCAGGTTTATTCCTAGCTGGCTCTTACATCTAAATTAACCCATCTCTATTAATATATGCATTACCACATGACCTATGGCTTACTGGTACTCTGGCGTCTTGTTCCTTGGGCAGTTGGCTGGCAACTCCTGATTGCCCTAGCTCTTTGCAGTGTCTTTAGTTACTCACCCCACCTATACTTCCTGTCTGGCTACTGGCCAATCAGCATTCTTAATAAAACAATTCCAGTGACAAAACTATACAGTGTACAAAAGGATTAGTCCACAGAAGTATTTTTTTTGTATAATTTCCCTTTTCTTTTATTTATTGTTCTTTTGAAAATCAATATCAAACATTATATAAAAAAGCAAGACATTCAGAATAGATAAAAAACTATATAAAAGAGCAAGACATTCAGAATAGATAAAAAACTATATAAAAGAGCAAGACATTCAGAATAGATAAAAAACTATATAAAAGAGCAAGACATTCAGAATAGATAAAAAAATTATATAAAAGAGCAAGACATTCAGAATAGATAAAAATACAGCAATAAAATTTCTCTTTTCTCTAAAATACAAAACATAAAAAATATAATCTAAAGTTTCTCAAGCCAGGTTAGGCTCAGCTACAGATAAAGAAAGCACAGTAGGTCACAGCTAATGCCTACAGATGCACTATGGCCACCAAAAATGTCTGCTAAGCAACCCTTCTACAGACAAACCAGAAGTTTTGTTTTGTTTTGCTTTGTTTTGGTGTGTGTATATGTGTGTGTGTTTGTGTGTATGTATGTATGTATTTTAAATCACTTTATTCACCAATCATCTTTTAATAAAAAAGGAATGTTTTTGCTTGAAGTCCATTATTGACTGAGTACATCCCCTGCTTATTTCTCTGGGTTTGTGAGACCTCACTCAGGAGGATATTCTCCAAATCCATCCATTTGTCAGCAAATTTTAGAATATCATTTTTTCTTACTGCTGAGTAGTACTCCATTGTGTAGATGTACCACAGTTTGTTAATCCATTCTTCAGTTGAGGGACATCTAGGTTGTTTCCGGGTTATTGCTATTATGAATAATGCTGCTATGAACAGAGTTGAGCTAATGCTTTTGAGATATGAGTGTGTTTCTTTAGGGTATATGCCCAGAAGTGGTATTGTTGGATCCTTGGGGAGATTGATTCCCAGTTTTCTGAGAAACCTCCATATTGCATTCCAGAGTGGCTGAACAAGCTTACACTCCCACCAACAATGGAGGAGTGTTTTCCTTGCTTTGCATCCTCTCCAGCATAAGCTGTCATTTGTGTTTTTGATCTTAGCCATTCTGAGAAGTATAAGGTGGTATCTAAAAGTTGCTTTGATTTGCATGTCTCTGATGGCTAAAGATAGTGAGCATTTTTTCAAATGTCTTTCAGCCATTTGTAATTCTACTGAGAATTCCCTTTTTAATTCTGAACCCCATTTTTGACTGGGTTATTCAGGGTTTGGGGCTCTAGTCTCTTAAGTTCTCTATATATTTAAGAGATAAGTCTTCTATCACTTGTAGGGTTGGTGAAAATCTTCTCCCATTCTGTAACGCTGTATTTTTTTTTTTTAATGACTGTGTCCTTTGCCTTACAGAAACTTCTCAGTTTCAAGAGGTCCCACTTATTTTTTTCTTTATTTATTTTGTATTTATCGAGAAAAACAGTAAATTGAATTTAAAATGCTGATAAGTTAGCAATAACTATGAAGAAAATAAAAATCATAAGCATGACTTACCAAGGGTGATAATGCAAATAATTTGCTACACATAAAATTACTTTGTGTTCAGCTTTCCCTCTGGATTTTTTTTTCTATCCCTGTATATCCTCATTCAAGGTCCCTTACCCCTCCCGCCACATCAGGTCATTTTTTCTTCTCCACAACTCCCCATCCCCTCCCTGGGCAGGCAGCAGGCAGTCCCATGGTCCCACTGATCCAATAATGCTTAGTTCAGTCTCCACTCCTGGCAAATCCAGTTTTGTCCCCCCTCCCTCAAGAGAGAGTCTGGTGTTCCTCTAGGTGGAGTGGGATCCGAAGGGTCAGTCCAGGGTGTTTCTTTGTGGTGGCGCAAGCCGGTAGGATTGGCTGGAGGTCCCACTTATTGATTGTTGTTCTTAGTATCTGTGCTACTGGTGTTATATTTTGGAAGTAGTCACCTGTGGCAATGCATTGGAGGGTATTTCCCACTTTCTTTTCTATCAAGTTCAGTCTGGCTGGGTTTATGTTGAGGTCTTTGATTCACTTGGATTTGAGTTTTGTGCAGGGTGACAGGCTCGGATCTATTTGCATTTTTCTACACACTTCCATCCAGCTATGCCAACATCATTTGTTAAATATACTATCTTTTTCCCATTGAATATTTTGGGCCTCTTTGTCAAAGATCAAGTGTTCATAGGTTTTTTGGGTTAATGTTGAGATCTTTAGTTCAATTCCATTGATCCACAAGTCTGTTTTTATGCCAGTACCAGGCTGTTTTTATTAGTGAAACTCTATAGTATAACTTGAAGTCGGGGATGGGGATGCCTCCTGAGGTCCTTTTGTTGAGCAAAATTGTATTGGCAATCCTGGCTTTCCTGTTATTCCAAATGAAATTGAGTATTGTTCTTTCAATGTTTGGAAAAAATTGTGTTGGGATTTTGATGGAAAGTGCATTTAATCTGTAGATTGCTTTTGGTAGAATTTCATTTTTACTATGTTGATCTTACCTATCCAGGAACATGGGAGATCTTTCCATTTTCTGATATCCTCTTCAATTTTTTTCTTCAGTGATTTAAAGTTTTTGTCAAACAGATCTGTTACTTCTTTGGTTATAGTTACACTGAGGTATTTAATGCTATTTGCAGCTATTATAAAGGGTGATGTTTCCCTTATTTCTTTTTTAGCCCTTTTATCTTTAGTGTATAGGAGAGCTACCGGTTTTTTTATTTTTTAATTAATTTTGTATCCTGCTACATTGCTGAAGGAGTTTATCAGCTATAGAAGTTCCCTGGTAGAATTTTGACGGTCACTTATGTATACAATCATATCATCTACAAATAGAGATAGTTTCACTGCTTCTTTTCCAATTTGTATCCCCTTAATCTTGTGTTCTTTTATTGCTTTAGCTAAAACTTCGAGAACTATATTGAGTCGATAAGAGGAGAGGTGACAGCCTTGTCTAGTTTCTGATTTTAGTGGGATTGCTTTGAGTTTCTCTCCATTTAGTTTGATGTTGACAGTTGGCTTCTTGTAAATTGCCTTTATTATACTTAAGATTTTTCCCTGTATTCCTGATCTCTCCAGGACTTTTATTATAAAGGACTGTTGGACTATGTCAAAGGCTTTTTCAGCATCTGAGGAGATGATCATGTGGTTTTTTTCCCTACAATTTGTTTTTATGATGGATGACCTTTATAGTTTTTTTGTATGTTGAACCATCCCGGTGTTTCTGGGATGAAGCCTACTTGATCATAATGGATAACTTTTTTTATATGTTGGAATTGGTTTGCCAGAACTTTGTTGAGTATTTTTGCATCAATGTTCATGAGGTGGATTGCTCTGTAATTCTCTTTATTTGTTGCACCTTTGAGTTGCTTGTGTATCAGGATGATTGTGCCTTATAAAAGGAGTTTGGCAGCATTCCTTTAGTTTCCACATATGGAACAGTTTGTTGAGAATTGGTATTAACTCTTCTTTGAATGTCTGGTAGAATTCTGCAGTGAAACCATCTGGTCCTGAGTTTTTCTTATTTGGGAGACTTTTAATAATAGCTTGAATTTCCCTTGGTGTTATAGCTCTGTTTTGGTCTTTAATCTGTTCTTGATATAATTTTGGTAATTGGTACTTGTCCAGAAAGCTGTGTATTTCTTTTAGGTTTTCCATTTAGTAGAGTATAGATTTTCAAAATATGACCTGATAATTCTCTGAATTTCATGGGTATCTGTTGTTATGTCCCCCTTTTCATTTCTGATTCTGTTAATTTGAACACTCAAACTGTGATTTTTGGTTTGTTTGGATAAGGGTTCATCTATGTTGTTGAGTTTATCAAAGAACCAACTTTTTGATCCATTGATTTTTTTTTTTGTATTTTTCTCTTTGTTTCTATTGTACTAATTTCAGTCCTAAATTTGATTATTTCCTGCTGTCTACTCCTTCTAGGTGAGTTTGTTTCTAATTGTTTTAAAGCCTTCAGCTGGGTTGTTAGTTCTCTTGTGTGAGCTTTCTCTTTATATATATATATATATATATATATATATATATATATATATATGCATATAGTGCTATGAATTTTCCTCTTAACACTGCTTTCATTGTGTCCCATGAGTATGAGTATGTTGTAGATTCATTTTCATTAAATTCTAAAAAGACTTTGATTTCTTTCTTAACTTCTTCCCTGACCCAGAGGTTATTCAATGTAGAGATGTTCAGTTTCTATGAGTTTGTAAGCTTTCTGTGATTTTTGTTGTTGTTGAATTCTAACTTTAGGCCATGGTGGTCTGATACAAAGAGTTATTCCCATTTTTTGTATCTATTAACATTTGCCTCATGACCAAGTATGTGATCAATTTTAGAGAAAGTTTCTTGGGGTGCTGAGAAATATATATATTCCTTTGTGTTTAGATGAAAGCTTCCGTAATTATCTATTAAGTCCATTTGCATCATAACATCTGCTAGACCCCTAATTTTTTGTTGAGTCTTTGTCTGGTTGATCTATCCAATGGTGGAAGTGGGGTTTTGAAGTCTCTGAATATTAGAGTATGATATTTGATGTGGGGTTTAAGCTTTATTAGTGTTTCTTTTACAAATGAAGCTTGTGGTAGAAATGTTCTCTGTATGCTGTAAATAAAGTAACTGTTTTGGCCTATGTGGAGCACCATAGAAGTGGGTGGAAGATCAGAGGATAAACAGGTAGAAGGAGGGCAGAGTTGGTCAGTCTCCATCTGACCCCGAAAGAAGAACCATGTAAGGAATACAGATGAGTCACGGGCCGGGCCATGTGGCAGATAGATTACTAGAAATGCATTGAATTAAAATGAAAGAGCTAGCTAGCAATGTGCTTGAGACATAGGCCAAACAGTATGAAATTAATATAAGTGCCTGATTTATTTTTTTATTTTTTATTTTTTTTACATTTTAACTGTCATTGTTTATTACTGTTTGGCTACATTCTCTATAATTCCAGCAGCATCTTAAACAGACAATGTGTCTATGTACAATGAAGCCTGATTTATTTCTTTGGGGGAAAAGCTGTCTCAGGCAAGATCCAAACTTCTGGTCAAACGGGTCTGGGAATCTTCTACAACTGAAGGCGCCCTTATATTAGAGGCATAAGTATTCAGGATTGAGAACTCATCTTGATTGATTTTTCCTGAGATGAATAAATAATGTCCGTTCTGGTCTCTTTTGATTGATTTTAGTTTGAAGTCTACTTTCTTGGATATTAGGATGGCAACACCAGCTTGTTTCTTGGGGCCACTTGATTGAAAAGTCTTTTTCCATTCCTTTGCTCTGAGTCTGTGTTTGTCTTTTGGGTTGAGGTGTGTTTCTTGTATGTAGCAGAAGGATGGCTTTTATTTTTGCATCCATCGTCTTAGGGTGTGTCTTTTTATAGATACATTAAGTACTTTGATGTTAAGGGATATTAATGACCACTGATTGTTACTTCCTGTTATGTTTGGTGATAGTTTGTGTATATTTCCTTTCTTAGGGTTTTTCTTCTGTGACATTATCAATTGTTTATGTTTTCATGGGTGTATCTGGGATCCTTAGGCTTGAGTTTTCCCTCAAGTGCTTTCTGTAGTGCTGGATTTGTGGATAGGTATTGTTTCAACTCGTCCTTGTTATGAAATGAATTGCTTATTCCTCCTAGGGTGATTAATACCTTTGCTGGGTATAATATTCTGGGTTGGCATCCATGCTCTTTTAGTGTCTGTATAACTTCTGACCAGGATCTTCTCATCTCATTTGTTCCACTGAATAGTCTGTTGTTATTCTAATGGGTCTGCCTTTATAGGTAATTTGGCCCTTTAACTTTGCAGCTCTTAATATTATTACCTTTATTAGGTAAGTTAGTGCTTTACCTTTGCAGCTCTTAATATGTTTTGTGTCTTAATTATTATATGGCAAACAGACATTTTTGGGGGTCTATTCTATTTGGTGTTCTGTAAGCTTCTTGTATCTTTATAGGCATTTCCTTCTTTGGATTAGGAAAGTTTTCTTCTATGATTTTATTGAATACATTATCTGTGCCTTTGAGCTGGTATTCTTTTCTTTCTTCTATTCCTGTTATTCTCAGGTTTGGTCTTTTCATGGTGTCCCAGATTTCCTGAACATTTTGTGTTATGGCTTTTTTGGTTTTGGTGGTTTTATTTTATTTTTGAGTGATTTATCTATTTCCACTATTGAGTCTTCCATTCCAGAGATTCTCTCCTCCATTTCTTGGATATTGTTGTTTTTGCTTGTATCTGTAGTTCCAGATTGTTTCTTCAGATTCTCTATTTCATCCTTTGCTTTGTTTTCTACCTTTTTTTATTGCTTCTATTTTCACTTTTAGTTTCTGGAATGATTCTTCCAATTGTTTGATTTCTCTTTCTTGGTTTTCTTTCAAGGATTTGTCCATATCTTCCAATTTTTTTATTTGTTTTTTCTTCTATTTCTTTAAGAGATTTTATTTCATATCCTATTTTTTTAAAACTTATTTATTTATTTGCCTTGTTGTTTGCCTAGAAGTGGGAACTGGAACTACAGACAGCTGTGAGCTCCCATATGGGTGCTGGGAATCAAACTTCAGTTCTCCAGAGGAGCAGTCATTGCTCTCAACCACTGAGCCATCTCTCCAGCCCCCTCATATTCTCTTTTAAGGCTTCTATAATCTTCATAAGGGTGTTTGTATTGTTGTTTCCTTCTGTTTCCCCTTCATTACTCTGTTCAGATCTTGGTGTTATAGAGACATTAGCTTCTTCTGATGGTGCCTTGTTTTTCTTTATATTGTTATATGTATTCTTCCACTGACATCTGCCCATTGCTTCCTTGGTTCATTGTTAGTCATGTCTTAGTGGAATCTTAGTCTGTTGTGGCTACAGAGATTGTGTGTGTCCTGTCTGTTCTGGACATGGAGTTTACATGATTTCTTGCTCTGGTCAGGTCACAGGATCCTTGCTGTCTGAAGCCATCTGACTCCTACTCTGCCTTGGACACCACGGGGTCAGGCTGTTCAGAGAGACCTCCCCTCTGTGATGATGTAGCCTGTTTGAAGGCAGGGCCTGGGCATCTGTGATGTGACCCCTGGGATTTCTGGGGAAGGTTTCTCTCAGCCCTGGTCCAGAGCAGGCCTGTTTGTGATATCAAATCTGTGACTGTGGTTCTGGACTCTGGGATGAGGTCCATGGGAGGCCCATGATCTCGAACTTGCTCACCTCTCACTCTGCACCAAACCTGGGATCTTTGCCTCTGAAGCTGTGTGACTCCCACTTTGCCTCAGACACCACAGGGTCACACTGTTCAGAGACATGTCTATTCCCTATTTCCCCTTTTCTAAGATACAAGGCCTTAAAGAGCTACCATAATCCATGTTGGTGGATATAATAAGTCAAAACACATCTATGATGTGATATGCCTTTTTGTATGCCATGAATACCTGTGGTTAATAAAGAGGCTGTTTAGCCTGTGGCAAGGTATCTTAGAGACAGGTGGGAAATCTGAGCACAGATAAAGAGGAAGGAGAGAGAGTCAAATGTAGATGATGTAAGCTGCTCCCCAGAGAAAGCAAGATATAAAAGGACAGGTAAGCCACTAGCCACATGGCAAAACATAGATTAATAGAAATGGGATAAACTAAGATGCAAGAGCTTACTGTTTGGACCAGCATCTTGGAGCGCATTTCCTCCAGAGGAACACCTGACCTAGTCTTGGGTTGAAGAAAGCAGATCTGCTGGGAGTGGATACTTAACTAAACCACATTGGGACCTTGGGACCTCCTGCCCTTTCTGGGGAGGAAATGAAGTGATGGGGATAAGAAAGAGTGACTGGGAGGGGCGGGAAGGGGAAGGGAGTTCGGACAAGGGGATACATGGATAAAAAAATATGACTTTATTCATAATAAAAAAAAGAAAAATAAAGGAAAAGATGCAAGAGCTAGCTAGAAAGAAGCCTTAGCCATAAACTGAACAGTTCATAATGAATATAAGCCTTTGTATAATTATTTGAGCCAAAGCTGCTGTGGGCAGGTCTGGCTAGGCCAGATCAGACAGGCCAGAAACTTCAGGCTAAAGATCTATATGATGGCAGCAACAAAGAGGAAGCAGAATCAAAGCTGTGCTATATAGCAGTATAAGCATTTGCATAGTTCCTAGTTAGATTGTCCTATATTAAAATCAGTATAGACCTCACAGCAACTACTAAGAAAATAATTCAAAATATAGTAAAACAAGGACATTAAAATTGCACAGTGCAAATTACCTACTACTTCTTAAAGCCTGCAATAGGGAAGACATCAATGATCCAAAATATATATAGGAAACAAATAACAAAATGATACATTTGAGCTTTACATTACCTATAATTATGTTAAAGATACATATGTAAATGATACATAGAGACTGGAAGAACTTACTTTAAAAAGAAGGATACAAATACTTTTTAAAACGTGTCTTCGAGGTATCAAGATGTAAAAAGATACAGCAAACATAGAAGGTTCTCCAGTACAGGCCATGGGTTTGGATCATTTTAAGCTTCTACAATTTATTTTATTCTCTACACTTTTGCATAACTATATTTTATGTTTCCCTCAGTCTCTCTTTTAGATGCAGACCAGAGACGCAGTGTGGTTTGTCTTGTACTTCATGATATTTCCCACTCTTTCTCACAAGCTCTGATCCCTTCCATGTGTTCATTACCCGCCATAGTTAACCACCCCCAACTCAGATAGTATGGCCCTTCTCTCCTTTTAAGTTCCTATCAGACTGTATAATAATATTTTCTCTAAAACTGATATTTTCTAATCCCAGATTTTCATGTTTTTGCTTCTATGCCTCAGAATCATAACTATTAATAATTTTAATATTGATATGGAAATATTAGGGTGTCCTTGAGAATGAAGAAGTCCTTCTTCAGAAGCTAGGAAACATGATGGCCAACAAAAGCCATCTCAATATAGTGATTTTACGTTCATGGCTTAATAATTTTAGAGGTGTGTTCCTGAAATGAAGTAAGTTAAATGTAAATTGTCATGGACCCTTCAAACTTAGTTCTATAACATATTTTATTTAACTCTCAATAGTGTAAGAATAAAGTTCAGTAAACAGGGTTGTATACCTTGCCTAAGGATAAACAAAAAACAGATAAAATTATGTTGAATCTGATGTTGAATCCTCAATTTAATGTTGCTCCATTGCAGAGGTATCTGTGTCCCAGAAAACTGTATGAATCCCTAGCATAGTTTAAATTCATAGAATCTTATTCTCTATGAAAATTTTAACAGAGTAGAGTTGTGTATATCTGATATATATGGTTGATATATATCTAATACAATAGATATATAGCATCTATTATAGATTTATAGATATATATAGCTATATATAATATTATAGATATATATTATATATAGATATATATATAATAGATAGATAGATGATAGATAGATACATATGCATATCTGAGTAACTAAGAAAACGGTACCATAAGTTGGGTGATAAGTCATATGTTTCCCCATGAATTTCTAGGATATATATTGACAGTTATAAGAATTAGGGACGTTAAGAGCACTGAGGAAGCCTAGGTAGTTAGAAATAGGAGCTACCAGAATCTCCTCACTGACTGCATATAACCAGATTCTCTCTAAATATGACAAAGCTGTCACCAGGAGACAACAGTGCTGCAGCCGACTTCTCTTCAACAATTCTAAGTGACCAGCCTCTCAACCAGAGGAAGGTCTCAGTGTCAACACATTACAAGATATTCTTCTCAGGCACCATGGAAACATCAGGCAGTGACTGAACAAAATAGGATTTCAAGTCAAGTCTTAAATAAACCTGGGGAGTCTTCCACAAGGCCCTGCCCTTTGGGGAAAAAGGGAGGATGTATGCAGGGCCCTTCTATTTTAATTCACCATTGCGTATGCAGCGTGCTGCCAATGTCTACCAGTGGGAGATTATCCAATACATTTTTGATAAACTCATGACCATGTGACTTCTGAGGCTTTGGTCTTAATGACTATCCATCACCTGCTTGGCCCATCCCTTGTCTTTATCCTGATATTAGTCAGTAATATGCATCACTTGCTATGACTAGGCATGTCGCTATCCCAATGACTCCATAGAGCATGCTTTTGAAATCAATAGCCCCTTTTCCAAAAGAGGAAACTAAAAATAAGGCAGATGAAATAATTTCTCTATGTCTCAATGTTAATGTCTGTTCAGCACTCACATGCTGTCTTTCCATCAACTGTTATTTTGGCAGAAAGAAAGACGTCAGCATTCACACAGTGTGGGGCAAAAGATATCAAGTACTTCACAGATGCTCTCTACACTGGCCACTTGTCCGTGTTTGCTACCAGCATTGCTTGTCCTACCAATGTGATAAGGTAAATATTTTTCATATCTGGCATATGAGCAATCTCATCTAGGCCTCCATCCAACAAAAAAAAGTTCAAATTAGCACAGGGCTATGTGAGGCTGTGGAACTATAATAATAACCTTAGAATTTACCAAATACTAGCAAATTTGTTAGTCTACAAATAATATAACATCCTGGAAATTATTCTTCTTTCAAGTTTTAGGGGACAACCAAAAAAGCCATTTCATTCATTTTCTTTAATTTTTAGTTTATTTGTCCATAACACATAGAATTATAAAATCCACCCCCTTCTTAAGTCCCTCAGGTGTCCATACATGATATTTGAATTTATTTCCCTAAAGCAGAATATCTTTATCTTCAAACAGCAGAAGGTAAAAGACTAGAGTAGACATCTTCAAAAACACATAAACTCATAGCTAGCTTCTCCTGAACTCCTGCCCCCAAAAGCTTATTTAGAACACAATTTTCCAAATGCCACAGCTTTCTGGGATTTGAGGGAGGGGGAGAAAGCAGTTTCATTTCATTAGATTTATGTCAACTATGTTCTGAGTTTCTAGCACTAGGGACTCTTGGAAAAATATGCTGCTTCCCTCCGGAGCTGCCACGCTGGCTGTGGCTCTGGCACTGTGAAGCATCAGAAGTAAATAAAATGATCCATATTGTGCTCTGGACCAGAGGAAGCAAGAGAGATAGAATGAGGGACCCAGTTGATGTGCCCAAGCCAGAACCCCAATGGCACACTGCTTACTTTTTCAGTAGTGAGAGCTGAATTTTGCCAAATTGCACCCTTGCAGCCAAATTCTTCCCTCACTCTGTAGAGGCAACTTCATCCAAAGTAAGTTGGTGTGGTGGCCATGTTTGAGAGTGAGGCTTGGCAAGGGTGCCATTGGATTCTCTTATCAACCGCATACTTACTATGCAGGAAGCACCTTCCCGCCCATTCCAACACAAACCAGAGCCCATTTGCTATTATCACACGGCAGCCTGTGTTGTATGATTTCCACACTCTTTGAAGCGTTCTGTGTTTTGCCAGTCAGGAGCACATTTTGCAAGTCCCTGGCAAGGACAAGTGTACTTTCTTCTTGGCTTAAACATTTTCGGAAGCCAGATGAAAGAAACGGTGCCCAGGGAAAGCTTTAGATTTCATCAAATCATTGGGGAAGTAGTCTGTGCTCATGCAGTAAAGGTTTTAAGGGATTGTTTTTCCTTAATTAAAGGAGCAGAAATGCAGACGAAGCCGAGCAGAACACAGGGCTGTGGATGAAGCTCATTTTCTGTTCTTTTCCTGTGCTTTTCTCTGTCAGTGTGTGAGCAGGTTCATGTTATATTTATTTGGGGGTGAAATTTACCTGGTTTGTAGGCCTCCTCTATTAAACCTTAGAGCAGGACTACTATAATAATCTAAATTTCTGATACAAAGCAATGGGTCTAGCAGTGCAGAGCAAGAAAGTTCCACTTGTTGCAATATGTCCATTCTACTCAGATTCTACCATGGAGAAGATGGGGTTGCATAGGTTCCCCCATGAGAAATCTAGATGTTAACCTTGGGTATATTTGTGAATGATGTTATTGGAAGTCCCATGAACTATGTTCAGAGTTCTAAGGAGAACATAGAAGACATGTATACAACCCTAGTGATATATCTGGAAAGGTTGATAAAGAAGATCATATTAGAACCGAGTCCTAGCAAAAAAGTGTGTAATAATTAAAAAATTAGTAGAATATGGGTGAGTTCCAGGCAGGGTAGCGGTTCAATTGGAGGTAGGAGAGCATAAAGTTCCAAGGACAGACGGGACTTTCAAGCAGTTTGTCCTGAAAATTTCAAGGGCCATTATGAGAACAGTAGATCCATAAACTGGAAAGGTACACAATGTCTAGGCAAGAAAAAAATAATTACCTGCTTTCATAAAGGAAGCATTGGAAAATTTTAACTCCAAAAGAATCACATTCATCATTCTTTTTAATTAGCAATAATTGGAAACATAATAAAAGCATTGGTTTTCTATGTGTAAAGGGGTAACAGAATCTTTGAGGGAGAGGCCATACTGACCCATATTAGGGTATTATTGCTAGGGCTAAGAGAAAGGTATTCAGAGAAACACAGGCTAGGTTGCAGTGGAAGGACCTGTGTGGTCAGAAGAGAGAAAATGAGCTCCCAATAGTCTCTAGGCTCTGAGCTATATGAGCCTGAAACTAAACAGGAATCAGACAAGGTGAAATTATATGATCCATGATTTTGTAGACATGGAAATAATTTTTGAAATTTCCCCAAGAACTTGCTACAGTCAAGGGGAGCAGTCGCTGAGCAGCCATTGGGAAGACACACCGTTTCGGAGCATGACAAGCTGCTGCCTTTAAAGATGTAGAAACAGGTGAGAGCTATTGGTGAACTGTGTGTGAGCTACAGGGAGGAAAAGGCTGGGATCTTAGTGGGAAACACTTTCATAGATGTCAGAGCTCATATCATACCACTGCAGAGTGAAAGCAGTACCATGTCAAACATTGGTAAGAGGGAAGTTTTAAAGGCTTTTATGAAACAAAGGCCTAAGGAGATTAATAAGGACTCCAGACAGTGGATGAGTGAGACACAGTTTCTGTATCTCTATGATGGTAACTGTCCTGGCAGGTTCAAAGCTATCCAAGGAGAGACTTTTGTTCCCTCTGTTCTACTTAATCATCTAGGCATTGGAACCCAAGGAAATCCAATTTCCCCCAAGAGTTCTTTACTAGGAAAGGAAAAGCCTGGAGACCTGGGGCAGGTTAGGTGGGGTGCAGCTTGTCTTCTGGAAGATGTTTCGCAGAGTGCAGGACAGGCTGGAAATTAGGAGTGAGATAATGAAGCTCATGGGCAAGGTGATGGGCAGGATCACACCTTACCCAAAACTTAGTTCTACCTCTTACCCTCAATTTAAAACTAAGCTTCCTTATGTACCATGATGATGGCCTTGAGTGTGTCTCTTTATATATTTTTTAATATGGCTACATTAAATAAATTTCCATTCTCTATTTTACAAATGTCAGTTACGGTTTTATTTGGCCTGTTGAGGAAAGGTGGCCAAGCCTAATGTAACTGAGCTATCAGAGTCCAGGCTTTGACCTAACATTTCCAGAAATATTATGTTTCAGTATGATACGAGAAGGATCATTTGTTGGTGGCATTTAAATTTCAAAGGAGCCCAAATCTCTAGTTTATAAGTCCTTATTTTGTATTGGTGACATAAAATAAGTGGTTCTCTCTTTTATTCTTACCAGTAGCTTTTCTCCATAGTTTCTTTGCTTTGCATATTATCTGAGAAAAATGGGCCAAAGACTGATGTTTACATACAGAATGCAAGTATGTCTGCCTCTCATCACTCATCGCAGATGTGACCCCCTGCAGTCAGTACGATGACTGGAAGAGAGTAGCACAGAATGAAGGTACACACAGGAAAAACTCACTGCACAGATGTGGTCACAGTTTTGTTTATATTTTTATGATGGAGATCACGACCTAAGGCAACTTGGGTAGGAAGGGGATTATTTGGCTGAAAAATTTCAGGTTTTTGTTTTGTTTATAATTATGGAATGCTAACGTAGAAACTCAAGAGAGAAGCCTAGAGGTAAGAATCAAAGCAGAGAGTATGGAGGAATAATTCTTACAGGCTTTCACCCATGGTTTGCTACATTTGGCTCTTTATGTACCTAGGACCACCTGCCCAGGGAAGACACAATACTCAGTGGGCTGAACCCTTCCATGTCAATCATTTTTTAATTATATATATTTTTTCATTTTACACACTACTCACAGTTCTTACGCCTTCTCTTCCTCCCATTCACCCCTCATCATTTCCCCTCTTCACCCACCATTCATCCATTCCTCACAGAGAATAAGGCTTCTGATGGGGAGCCAACCAAGTCTGGCACATCAAGTTGAGACAGGACCAGGCTTCTCCCTCCCCAATAGCAAGGCTAAGCAAGGTATCTCTCTATAGGAAATGGGCTCCATAAAACCAGTTCATGTACTAAGGATAAGTTTTGATCCCACTGCCATAGACCCCACAAACTGTCCCCACTACACAACTGACATTCACATTCAGAAGACATAGTTCTGTCCCATGAAAGTTTCCAGCTGTCAGTCCAGAGTGACTGAGCTCTCAAGAGTTCAGGTCAGCTGTCTCTATGGGTTTCCTCATTATGATCTTGACTCCTTTGCTCATATAATCCTTCTTCTCTCTCTTCCAATGGACTGGGAGCTTAACCAAATGCTTAGCTAAAGATCTCTGAATCTGCTTTATCAGTTTCCAGATGAAGGTTCTATGATGACAATCAGGGTGGTCATCCATTTGATTATAGATGAAAGCCAGCTCAGGCACCCTCTCCACTATTGCTTGGAGTCTTAGCTGGGGTCATGCTGTGAATTCCTAGAAATTTCCCCAGCTCCAGATTTCTTTCTAAACCCCAAATGGTTCTCTCTATCAAGATATCTGTTTCTTTGTTCTCCCTCTCTGTCTCTGCTCCAACTCAGCCACCAGATTCCCTACTGTTCTCTTCCCACCTCCCCTCACCACACCCCATGCATCCAATTTACTCAGGAGATCTTATCTATTTTTCATAACCAGGGAGATCCAATGATGTCTTTCTTTGGGACCTCCTTGTTACCTAGCGTGTCTGAGGTTGTGAATTATAGCCTGATTATTATCTTGTTTTACTTGTAATATCCACTTATAAGTACATACCAAGTTTGTCTCTCTGGGTCTGGGTTGCCTCACTCACAATGGCTTTTTCTAGTTCCATTTGCCTGCAAATTTCAAGATGTCATTTTTACCTGCTGAGAATTACTTCATTGTGTAAATCCATGTTTTTTTAAATCTATCTATATTGCCTTAAGGTTCTGGCTATTATAAATAATGCTTGTATAAACATAGGTGAGAAAATTTCCTTGTGATATGAATGTGCAACTTTTGGGTATATGCCCAAGAGTGGTATTGCTAGATTATGAGATTAATTGAGTCTCATTTTTCTGAGATACTGACATACTGATGTAACGGCTGTACAAGTTTATATCCCACCAGCAATGAAGGTGTGTTCAGTGTCAAACATTAATCAAAAAAAAAAAATGTTTGAAACAATTGACAAGTTAATCTGATAGGATCATTTTCTGAAGTTAAGTTCTCTCTTCTCAGATTACTCTAGTTTACATAAAGTCAAGAAAAAATTGACCAAATCATGCACTAGTGCAATTGGGTCAAATTCTCTAGAGTCTCTTCCATATCTAAGTACAGTAGCCACTTCCATAAGGGCCTTATTGCTTTTATGCAGTAGCCTCTCAAAATCCCTGTGTTACCTACCTTTCTCATCACTATGATCAAATATCTGTCAAGAATCAAGTAAGAATGAGTGGGAAAGTTTATTTTGCCCTATAGTTGGAGAGATGTCATCCTTGGGGATGGGATGGCATAGTGAGGATTAGCGTTGCAGCAGTTGCTTCTTCACATCTCAGTGGACCATGAAGTAGATAGATGGGGCATGAAACAATATTGAGCAATAAATCTTCAAGGAATTCACCTAGTGATCAAATTCCTCTATCTAAATTTTGTCTTTTAAAGTCTCCAAAGCCTTTCAAAACAGTGTCGTTGGCTGAAGACAAAGTGTTCAAACATATAAACCTGTGGTGATATAGTTTATATTTAATAAAATCAGCCTGGAATATCAGAGGACAGAATCACTTACATTCAAGTCATGAGGGTCAGAGAGTGGTGACTCAGGCCTTTAATTCCAATACAGTGATGACAAAGTGTAACACACACCTTTAATCCCACCACTCAGGAGACAGAAATCTTTCTGTATTTCTGTGAGTTGAGGCTTAACAACCAGACAGTAGTAGCTAACACCTTTAATCCTAACTCTAGGATTATGATGCAGAATTGAGCCCAGAAGTGAAACAACTGGGCAGGGAAGATATTTAGGGAAGGAGACAGATATTCATGATTTCTGTGGAAGTGACCAGCTAGGGTAAGGACTCTTAAAGACAGCATTTACTCCATTTAGCCTGAGAAATTTGGCTGGGTGAGAATTGTCTGTTACCTATTTCCTCTCTCTGATATTCCAGCTTTCCCCCAATATCTGGATGTTCATTATATACTAACTAGAATTCATGCAATATTTTGTGCTAAATTTTTGGAGCATGAATTTGCAAAAAATGAAAAACCCACTTGTTGGCCAGAGCAACATGTGGCCAGAGAAGTAATTCCTGGCTGGCTATACTTTCCTTTCAGAGTTAGGCTTCAGGCTTAGGCAGAGCTGGCCACACATGTTTTTTTTTCCATGTTCATCTGGGTAAGTTTTTCAGACAGCGGCCTCCCTTTTCTGGTGGGTTGTATTTTATTTTTCTCTTTTTTGACCCTTCCTTGTGCTGCTACCACACTAGGCAGCTGCCCCACTTCACAGCCATTTGAACTGTCACTGACAAGTTTGGTGAGTAAACTGGGTTTTCTAAAAAGAAATTCATTTAAGGAAAGGGAAAGAAGTTGGTCTTTCTTTGGAATTATTCTAGATGATTTAAAAGTAGAATCTGTAAAGGAGAAGATAAATAATATAGATGACACTATCATCATGTTTATCATAATGTATGTTATGAATATTATTTGTTTGCTTATTTCTGTTTTATCATTTAAAAAGTCAAGTTAATGTAAATACCAAGAAGAAAGTGTTAAAAAACCATGTTAAGAGAGAACATAAGATATTCAGTCCCAGATAGAGGAATTTGGGCTGAGCTCCTGGTCCAGCTGAGAGCAAAGGAAGAGAGTCTGTATGAGCAATAGAATAGGGATTACAAGGAAAATTCCCACAGTGATGGCTGGCTGGAGCTCTGTGGAGTTGACTCAATCAAGAACAGCCACTGGGGAACCATCAGAAAAGAAGCTAGGCCTTCCAAGCATAGGCAACTGTCCATTGATATGGGCAGTATATAGAGACTTGAAGAAAGCAATCAGACTGTGTTTCTGTGTGTTGGCATTGAGGCTGTACAAAAACAAAGCACAACAGCTGATGATCTTTCAAAGGGACCCACAGTGCTACTTTTTAAATGGGTTCAGTAATGGTCTTCAACAAAAGAGAAATTGCAGGCATTAGAACAGCTGGTAAAGGAGCAGTTAAATGTTTAGCATATTGAAAAATCAACCAGCCCATAGAACTTTCTTGTATTTGTTATCAAAAATAAATCTGGAAAATGGAAAATGGTAACATATCTAAGAGCAGTAAACAAGGTGATTCAGCCAATGGGCTCTCTAAAATCTGGAATTCCTTTGCCTTTTCTGTTACCTAAAGAAAGAATGGCCTACTATGCTGTTGACTTAAAAAACTGTTTCTTTATGATACATCTACAAGAACAGCACAAAGGAAAATTTGCCTTTACAATGCCCACTTACAAAAATTCTCAGCCTGTAAAGAGATATCAGTGGAGGGTTTCCAAAGCGAATGTTAAATAGCCCCACTCTGTGCCAAAATTTTGTACAACAACCATTAGAGGTAATATTAACCAATCCCCATGTTCTACCATTTACCATTACATGGATAATATCTTGTAGGCTGACTCAAATATAGACTCATTAGAAAGAATAAAGAAGTGGAAAAAAAATGCCTGTTTGGGGATTACAAACTGCTCCTGGAAAAATACAAAGAGAAGATTGCATTAATTATTTAGGATACAAAATAGATAAATAAAAATTAGACCCCAAAATGGAGAGATAGATTGCAGACTCTTAATGATATCCAAAGATTACAAGGAGACATTTCCAATATATAGCCCACTATTGGGATAAAAAAAAATCATGAACTGAATAATTTGTTTAAAACCTTAAATGGTGACAAGAACTTAAATAGTCCAAGAATATTGTCAGCTGATGCTGAGAGAGAATTGGCTTTGGTGGGAAAAGAAATTACAGGATGCACATGTAGATCATGTGGATCCAGCCCTTAATTGCATTCTGGTTATTTTACCATCTAAGCATCGTCCTACATAAACCATGTTGGGAAAATTTTGTACCCAAATACAATATATCCAATGTTTAAAATCTATAATAATGAGGATTAGATTCAAACACCTTCTTATATGTTCCACTTTTATTACATGTGTACTTATGGCATACAAAACACCAATCGACATCAGGAAGTAACCGCTAAAACAATTCATGGTCTTAGAAGCAACTCCTTTATGCTCAATACCTACAATTAAGTATAGCCATGCCTTCAGATCTTCACTTTTGTTGAAGTAACAAGCTAATAGACATCTAATTGTTTATCTACTTTAAAGTACTTCTAGGACCACCACTCTCTAGTTACTTTGAAGCATGCCATATTAATTTAACAGATACATACACACACACACACACACACACACACACACACACACACACACACACACACCCTTAGTCCCTAACCCAACCTTTTGTGACTAAGGATTTTATTCTTAAGCAAAGAGAACTGTGTGCTGCTTGTTCCTAGCACAAACTGAGATTTGTTTTGATTTATGCAGCGGCTCTTCATTTCTGCTTTCCCCTGTTGTGTGGGTACATATGCCTGCTCTTTATATTGCTGCCTTCCTATGTGGAAGTCTGAGAAACACTAGTGTATGTTGATGAGCACACCTATGCTGCCTGCTTCCTAGGCTGGGGCAGGAATCTGCTTCTCCATATTTTGACTAACTGCAGGGAAGAGGCACACTGCCAGCACTCTGCTTCCAGAGTGAGAAGAGTGACAGGGAAGTAAGATGAAAGGGTAAGAAAAGGAATTAGGAGAGGTTCTGCTTACAAGAGTGGCTTGCAGCCTGCTGAGGACAGAGACACAAACAAATACCTTGCTGATTTCACTGTAAACATGGGCATCATACTCATGTTTTCCACCTCATCTTTTCTACTGATGTCTTGCCTGATGTAATCAGATGATGCACCATATGGACAGAGGCAACGCTTCCCTTAATCTTTAGCACAGTGTACAGCCTGCACTATCAAAGTGCCACCATCAACACTGAGGATAAAAATGAAGCAGTATTGCCACTTAAAATAGTGACTTGATTTCCTTATGCAAGTTGCTCAGGGCCAGAATCCATTTGATACTATACACTGTTCCCAGAGCTCACCAGACAATCACTGCACAGAAAAACCAATGGTCATTTTCCTTCACTAAAATATAGATTTTAGCCTAAGATGGAGGTCTAAATTTCTTTTGTTTTAAGATCTATGCTTGCAACTGCCTTGCAAAGAAATACCAAAAGTCTAACTTGTAAACAGCAAACTATACTTTGGTATTCAGAAGCTAAATTATATATTACTCTGGGCCTCAGCAAACTATAAATCAATCTTTTTAATTGGGAAAACTCAGCTTTATGTCACAAATTAGTCAGCTCCTGAAACTGTAATGAAATAACTGTAGGAATTCATAAGGATCAAATACTTCTTATCATCTGCAAGTTGATAAATCCTAGCAGTATTTAGTGTATTAGTGAGATTCCTACTTACTTGGTAAAAGATGAAAGGGGCAGAGGAGACATGGGAAGGATTCATTCATTCCCTCAATATCATTTGTCATGCACTAATCTCATCTAAATGATGCAGATTTGATGGTCAAATCATCTAAAATCTCCATTCTTGAAATATGTTTTTTGAAGATTAAGTTTTATGAAAAGTCTTGGAGGGAACACAAGTGTTCAAACTATAGTGACTGGAATCAATAGAGCAGCTCCCTTACACATTCACTCTCAACTCAGCTGCACTGAACTCTGTGTTGCACAGATTTGAACCTTAACTGGCTCAGTATCAGGTCCCTTTCTACATTCTGTGACATTCTGCAACCATATTTTTTTAAGTGAAAATTTTATGAACTCCAGAACATTGGTTCAGATACAATTTTATTTATGAAAATGCTTAAGGAATATATAACAGACTCACCAAAGTGAATTGAAGTTGTGGTTTTGGAAACTTTGCTACCTCATCTGGGAAAATCTTGAGTGCTGTTTAAGAAATATAATATAGCCCAATTTTACTGGTGGTAATTTTATTGCGGTAAGTTTCCAGCATAGCTCAGGTAACAGCAGGTACATATGAGATGCTACAGACAGAGGCTGAATAATTTCTAAATATAACAGATTCATCATAGGGGTTGGAAGAGAAAACTAGAGAAATGAAATAAGTATTTTTTCTTCCACGTGAATTGTATTGTTCACCCTTAAAACTTTCTTTCTTTCTTTCTTTCTCATTAAAATTTAAAACCATTGGATACAGTGTGTTCTGTAGTTCTTTAGAGAAAAACTATAGCATTTATGCATGATCTTTTGCAATAAAGCCTTTATTAATCCTCAACTCTTTGGTCTGAGTAGACTGCAGGGTGCTGGTTCTAGATACAGGAAGGTGTTAACAGACAATTACCAGGTATGATGGGGAGAAAAAGTCGACTATCTGTTCTAGAATAAAACTTCGCTGAGCTCTTTATACTTAACTCTTTTTGTCTATTTCCAACTCTGCCACTGAAACATCAACATTTAACTAGCACATCTGTAAGCCACCTGGAACTATAGGCCAGTCTTTCACAGCAAAGTCCATCTCATACACACTGCTCCTTTCACTTGGGAACGTTTCTGCCTATAGTTTACCTTTAGAAGTTAAAAACATTCCTTTCTAATTGTAATGTGGAGTTGAATTATACATCTAAAACACAAAAATTCAAAATAATTTTCCTTCCTCTCTCTACTCTGACTGGCACTAAAAAAGCAACAAAACCTCAGAGGGGGTGTCTGGTGTCTGCAATTCTTATTTTTTAAAATAATTGTCTTTTTAATAATGTGCAAAAGTAGTGAATATAATTAAATCTACAAGCATATATACTTCAAACTGGTAATAGAGTAAGGAATCAGAACTGAGGAAAAGACCCAACGACATGAGAGTCAAAGCCCTGAGGACCAAAGCCAATAACCAGTTTCAGGACTCTCACAGGTACCGACCAAATCTTGTGACATTGACTCTACTTGGATTCCTTTTGAGGATACATGAGACAAGGAGGCTTGGTCTGCTCACAGAGAGAAACTCCAGAGAGTCCCAAATAAAGATCACACTCCAAAATAGAAGAGTAAAGTCTTAACAATCTTTGACCCCAGGAACTTGCCACTAAGCATGATGAAGAACTCAAACCATGTATTAATCATTATGAGGATTAAGCCTTTGTGACCCTCATTCATACTTATACTGGGAATGAGTAAATCTCAAGCATAGAAAATAATTAGATTTAAATTCTATGGTCCTGGAAATCCTCTCTAGAGGGATATAACATCAAGTGTAAGACAAAAAGCTCTCAAGATGATGCTAAGAAAAACAAAGAAGCTACTTGAATACAATGCATAGACATACAGCATAGACACCACAAGCAGGAAACCCAGAATGCTCTAGAAGGCAAAAAGCCTGAACTTGTGACAATGTCAGCCTTTCAAAGCAAATCAGACTTGAAAAGAATAATTCAGATACATTATAGGTTTTTAATTTAAAAATGAAGTAGGATAAAAGAACATCAAAACTCAACATAACTAAAGAAAGGACCAATGAACTTGAATGTAGACCTGAAACAATCAACTTGGAGATAAAAACACTGAAAAAATATGAGAGTTGACAGGACAAAAAAAAAAAACTATACAGAGAAATCTTGGATTTGTAAATATGGCATATCAGAAAGAATGATGAAGCTCAAAAAAAGAAAAAATGAAAGATTTATAATAATCAATATATTCAAAATGCTGAATGACCTCAAAGCTAAATGAATTTTTAGAAATTTATATTTAGCCAGACTGATAGCAAAAATGTATTTTCAAAGAAACAGATGAGATATTTACTGGAAACAGAGAAAAGTGACTATCACTTATAAACAGACTATCATATTTATGAGTGACAATCCGATAGAGTCACAGTTGTCAGAAGACATTGTCCAGTATATTGGGAAAGAAAAGCATTACCCTAGAAACTGTTAGCAGAAGAAAAGTTCTGCTTCCAGAACAGAGACTAGTTAAAAAATATTTTGAGAAAAGCAAGCTTGTGCATGGTCATTATATGTAGTCTCTCCCCAAATGAAATTTTAAAGGACATGCTTCAGGAAGAAAGAAAGTTAGGCCATATGGAAGGTCTGAAATGCAAGATGGCCTTCTGAGTAAAGAACCTGGCTAATCTAAGGTATACACAAATATACACAAATGTGCAAAACAATCCACCCTGGGAGGGCCTAAGCAAAACACAATGAAACAGGTTTGGGAAATAACAGTACATAAGCTGGGACGGGGAATGACCACAATATAAGGGAAACATTATAATATCTTGTATATTATTTGTGATAAGAACAAAATAACTAGCTTTAAGCTGTGTTTAACAGGAATGTCAAAATTATCCATAGCAACTATGAGAAAAAATAGTTAATGAACTTCAAATAAAATTACAAAGATGTAACTGAGAAGGAAGCAAAAATTGAGAAAAAAGAAACAAACCAGGACAAGATACAACTTGAACAAAAGAATGGAAAAATTAAAATTATAATGAATTATTCTAACTAATGAAGCAAAAGTTGAATGAATGCACACAAGTATAAATGTTTCACCAATGTATACACAGGTGTGAATATATATGCATATATATGCACTCATGTACACATTTTAAATGAATGAAAATAGCTATGTCTATAAATATTAACTCCAAATATCATAAAGTACAGAATATATGCCACAGGGAAGTAAAACCTATGAACATAGACAATAAGGTCTCTTGTATAAAGATACAAATTTTAGTTATCTAGTTACTTAAGGATTAAAGACTATAAGAAATGCAACAATGCAGTTGTACATTGACATTTTACTGCACATAATGAGAAAATGACAAATTCACTAAGAACTTAGAAGGTTTTTATATACTCTATCATAAATTGAAAGACTGGGCAAACAAAAAGTCAATAAGGTGCTAAAGATTTAGATAGAATAACCTTGATTAAAATGTACCAAATAGCACAAGACTACACCCTAATTTTAGGAAAGCATGAATTATTTATGAAAATTGCTGTCATGAGAGGCCATAAAACAAGCCTTTAAATAAATATGCATACAAATGTTATAAATTTTACTCATCATTTGTTAGCTGAATCCCACACAATTCAAAGAATTACAAGATTGCTACCATGTAAACAATATTCTTTATGCATAAAAATTGAGGAAATATTGAGAAAAATGTCTATATAATGAAAATTCAATAAAATCTCCATCAAAACTCCAACAATATTTTGCAAAAAAATTAGGAAAAAATTTCAAAATTCATATGAAAGCAAAATCCACAGTCACAAGAGAGCTGAATCTTTGGAGCAATACTGAAGGTATTAACCTTAAATTACATGGTAGAACCACAGTAATAAAAACACCATACCATTCGAGTCATATGGATCAACTGTAGAGAATAAACAACCCAGAAATAAATTGATATGCCATGTGGTGATATATCGTATATCTAATAAAATTTGTTTTGAATATCAGAGGACAGAATCACCACAGCCAAGCCATGAAGGTCAGGGAGTGGTGACCCATGCCTTTAACCTATTACTAGGGAGACAGAGATCCTTCTGAATCTCTTTATCTTCTATAGCCTAACAGTCAGGCACTGGTGGCACATGTCACTAGTCCCAGTACTTGGGAGGCAGAGACAGACAGATCTCTGTGAGTTCAAAATCAGCCTGGTCTACAAAGCAAGTTCCAAGACAGCCAGGACTGTTAAACAGAAAACTCTGTCTTGATAAAACAAAATACAAAAACAAAAATGGCTGGAGAGATAGCTCTGTTCTCTGATATTACAGACTGATTTTATTAAATACAAATATATCACCACATTGATATATCTACATCTACCTAAATTTTAACAGATGCATCAAAAGTGAACATTGGAAATAGATGACAGCCCCTTCAGCAAATGGTGTTGGAAAATAAAAGTCTGTTTACTTGTGGCAGAATGACATTAGGGCCAGCTCTCATTTCGCACAAAAACCAATTCAATCTGGAACAAAGACTTTAATATTCAAAACCTTGAAACTGCTAGAGGAAAATATAGGGAAAATATTTCAAGACATAAGTATAGGTAAGGACTTCCAAATAGAAAGCCAAAGCCTAAAGAAATAGTAGTAAGAGTTTAAAAAGATATTGAATGAAATTTAAAAGCTTCTTAAACAGAGATAGGTGGATCCCAGTAGTTTGCTGGGCAGCCTTCTTAGTCCAAACAACAAACTTCTATATCAGTGAGACCCTGTATCAAGGGGATAAGGTAGAGGGTGAGAGGAGATGACACATGACATTTAAATTGCCTATGTGAGGCTTGTGTTTGTGTACCTATACACCACACACATACACACAAACATACCAAATGCACAGACACTTTCCACATAGAATACATATACATACATATTCTTTACCAGGAGAAGAAAAGCTGTATCAGAAATTGGAGTTGAATATACATATGCATTGCTAAGTAAATACATATGATACTATGGCCAATATCAATCTTAGCAATGCTTTCTTAGCAATGATATTTTGGTTTTGCTTTAGTTTTTGTTTTCTTGAGGAGGGTCTCACTATGAAGCCCAGGCTGGCCTTGAAACCCCAGTACTCACATCTCAGTTTCCCAAGTATTGAGACTGCAGATGTGCATAGCCATGTCTGTCTCAGCATTCCAACCTCCATGTAACCCATGTGTTACTATGGGATTCTGTATTCTGCCATAGTAAAACTTCACTGTTACAACCACAAGTCTGTGAGATATAGCCTCAAGAGAAGATGTAGTCACACAGACCAGCACATGCTTAGTCCTTGTGGACTATGACAGACATGCTGGAGGTCCAAACTTGCCATTTGGTTCAACTTTAAACTTTTTAGAAAAACCAAGTTACAGTTTTCTAACTTTTTGCAGAGATAACATTTCACTCTCAATAACAAGGACAGGTTCTGGTCGTGATTCATGAATCTCCATCCATAACAAGGCTCAAAGGGAAGCAGAAAGAAGAAGGAGATGATCAATATGTAGATAAAGGTAGACACAGAAGGATTTCTATATATGAGTGAAAAAGCATTAGCCAGGCAAGGAAAGAGAGTCATTGTACAGCCCTACTTGGTCTAGTACTCCTATGCAGCCCAAATTGACCTTGAACTCAAAACAATCTTTCTGCCTCAGTATCTACCCTGTTATAACTTCAGGCATTTGCCACTAGACCTAAAAAAAATACAGTCAATGATTTATATCCATCTGTACATATGATCATAGATATTTGCTTACCTATATATCCACACATATGTATACACAACTAGACAATCTACCTAGAAATCTTGGTATATTTGGAAATACCAAATCTAATACAATATCCATTTTAGTGCACAGCTGACCCCACAGAAAATGAAAGAAGTCTCTTAGCATAGTCCGGCCCTGAGAAGTGCAGTCACTTCCCTAGATGTAGAGAGGCTGATGGGAAAGCCATAGAACTCCAAAGGAAATATCAAAAAATAGCTGAAGGACAGCAGGAGGTTAAGCTTAGAGTGCCTAGACTGACTGTGGAGAGATGCTCTTTAGCTGAGAAGCTTAACACTTCACAGCTGTAGTGGGTTAAGAAATGGCTGTGAAATGTTATAAAACTGGAACTTGGTCCATCTAAAAAGTTTGAAGTCTACCTAACTGGCAAGTTTGGACTACCAATGTGTCTATCCTGGTCCATGAGAACTAGGCATGCACTGGTCTGTGTGAGTACATCTTCTGTTGAGACTACATCTCACAGAGAAGTGGTGGCCATGGTTCACACCTGAAGATTCTCTATGACAAGATACAGGATCCCACAGCCTGTAATCTACATAAGTGATACCTTGTCTGGGAATATGTCTAAGATTTCTGTCTCTATCCCCCATCCCATGTGAAGGCTCAACCCAGGTTGCATGGCACGTCATTAAATCCTGTTCATCTGAGAATTTGGCTCTTTATAAACTTAAACTTCCAAAAATGACAGTGGGAAATAGCAAAGTAAACATGGGGATGAGAAAGCAAGATGAACTTGAGTGGTCAACAAGCTGGAATAGACACAGCTGGGGCTGAAAGGCTAAGAGGAAATATTTCACCCAAGAAACAATGTTTCCCTGCATAGCTAAGGCCAAAAAAGAAAAAAAAAAATCCTCATTGAGTTACTCTTGTTTTCTAAAATCAGAGGAATTACATGGATGAAAATAAAATCACCCTGCTCTTGCCTCTAGAATGTAAGTCAGTTTCACACAGAAATCCTCAATTTCCAGTCAAAGTACCAAGTTTCAAACAAGGGACTTCCTGGACACACCACTCTACATCCATCATAAGTGTGTAGTTTCCAAGGAAACTAGACTTTAGATCCACTTCAAGATGTAGACTTGATGCTAAGTCCTTTTCACACAGCTCTGCTGTGAGTTTATTTCAACACCTTCTTATTTCAATTTCACCTAAACTCCATTTTCTCTAAACGTCCTATAAGAACCTCTATTTTTTCCTTTGTTTAAAAGGATGCCCATAACTCCCCTAGTGTGCCAACTCACCCTTGTTGCAGTGGTACAGTAAACTTAACTTTGCTGAAAAAACTTATATCTGGTGCTTTTAGATAGATGTTGGTAGGGGAGAGGATCAGTTAAGGTTAACCAAGCAAGCTACAAGAACAACTGATGTTTTTAACATTTGCCTGAAAGTATCTAGAGAAGAATGTAAACAAATTTGAAAATTTAATTGGAGGAGTATGATTGGTCTGATGCTGAAAAGGGATGTTTACATTGTTGATAGTACCCTGGAAAAAGGCAATGTTGATAGAGGGACAGTGTATCTCTCAAGATCCAATCAGTTCATGGGAAAAGCATCAAGAACCTGTAAAACTAATATACCTCATTCTTGCTGTAGCTGCACACACACTTATAGGCAATTGTAGTTTGTTGTCCAATCCAGAAAACTGAAGGGACTTCCAGGAAATTGAGTACAGCTTAAAACAAGTGCCAATGCACAGCTTAGGACCCAGCTGCCTCCCAGGTCTGGGGATGAGCTCCTTGGCTATATTTCTAGCAGCCAACTGGCATCTATAAATGTCAATCCCTGATCAGTGTAATCCCTTCAGTTCTTCCCGCTCAGTTCACAGTCAGGAAAGGTGGCATCAAGAAGATTTCCTATGTCAGGGAAAAATAATTGCTGGCCTCAGACGGGAATTATATCAGCTGTGTTCATGTCACAGATGGCTTTTGGTCTAGCAATCACTTAAACCTTTGTGGAAATTAGATTTCTCCAGAATTAACGCAAAGCAGCATAGCCCAAAAGTTCAGTATTGTCTCTGATTACTATATTGACTTAGGCTTTCAGTTGGGCTCCTAACTAATGACAACAATTCTTGAGTAATAAATTAACTAATTCATGAGTGAATCATGATGAGGCTGTAGCTCCTGACAGAATGCTCAAGAAACTTCCACCATAGACTGATCTATGGATTATATGGCTTCATGCCCAACCAATGGGGAGGAAACTGGCTTTCAAAGGTACCTTTCAAGGCTGGACAATGTAAAAAAAATGCTAAAGAAAGTGACATGCTATCCAAGAACAAACTTCTCCGTAACTAGCTTGGTAAATGTTGGTTTTAATTGGCTCATTTATGTCTTTATTTTGATCTACTTTACTTTTTTGAGATAGGATCTCCTAGGTTGGGCTTAGATTACAATGATGCCACTGCTTCAGACATTATGATTACTGGGATTACAAATATCTGGCACCCGCCAAATCACTAACAAGTTCATTTTTATGTTGCTGTAGTTCCTTGGCCTCTGTAGGTCCATTCTGTTACCATAAAAACAACAATCCCATGTCAATTTCTTGAGTAGTCACTTTTAATAGATAATCATCAATATAGGAGACATAGTGGGACAATTATTCTAAATCAAATACTGGGAGACTACTTAGGAATGCAACCTTTTGTAGCAAGTTATGTATGCTTTCTGTAACACAGGTTAACCATGCATGACACCTCTGTTCACCCTTCCTGGCAAGCACCATCATCTGTGTGTGTGTGAACTTTGGAGAAGGTGCAAAGTACAATTTACCTGCCAATCTCCACAGGTGTCAGTTTGGCATGAAGAACATGACAAGTAGCTTCTCAGGGAGGAAAAGAACCTGCCAATCCAACTGCCTTGTATATTTCATAGACAGGACATTTAAAACTACTCAGCCTCCCAAAGTTTGGTTGTTTACACAGATACTGCCAATGATATGTTGCTAGGGTCTGCCACCTGCCAACCTTGTCCAAACTACCTAAAGAGGAAAATGTGAGGGTCTTTGTGCCATTCATGTAGAATATAGGATATTAAAATAAAAAATATTCCAGCTCTTTGATTTCCTCTGATTTTGTGGGTAATACAATAACCAGAATGAGATAGCTGAAACCAATAAAATGTGATTTATTGCATTAAAGGCAATCTTTATAGCACTTATTTATGGTACATTACATCTAAAATCCAATTTCACAGGCTGCTGTTTGAAACTTTCTGTTCAATCATAAATACACCACATACACTGCACCTCAGCACCATAGAGTTAGATTATATAAATGCCTGTATCCCCAGAAGGTATTAAAATTCAGTCACTATGGTGGTGAGTGAGCCTGACAGTCATTCTCCTAACCAACTCTTCAACCAAAAAGATCCAGTCAGCACTTGATAAACACTGAAAATGATAATTTTACTGTTGTTAAGCCACAAGAGACATAATCCAGCTAACTCTACATTATGGAATAAAGTTAATTGAAAAGAAGTAATAGAGAAATGGGATAATTGATGATGTTCAAGGATACTTGCATTAATGTCATAAGGTACATTTTCAGCCCAATGAACAAGAGCACTTTCTTGCATGGCATCACTGTCATGAACAGGAGGTTCATGGCTAAGTTTACTACATGGTACTTTGGGAATATAACTCTAAGTGTCTACATTCATACACTTCAATGGAGAAGACTATGTTCTGTTCAGTTTCTATAATCATTGTCAACGAGAGGGCAAAGAATACAATTTGACTTTCAGCAAAGAACTGTCATTTGAATCTTAAGCAAATTTATTTTGGTTTAAAAAGTCTTTTGTCTTAAAAAAAACCAACTCTCCATATGCTTTGCTTGGCAGGTATTGGATAAATGCAAATAGCAAGGCTGGAAGCCTCACCTGAACTGACAAGCAAGCAGAGTTCTCATTGAGAGTCTGCACCCTTAGACACTTGAGTCTTGTTCTATAAACAAAGTCATCCATACATGTGCACCATGTGTCCATCACACGTGTGTGCCACTGAGTCCATCCTGAATGTGATCCAAGATTCAGAGGGAAATAACAAAAGGTGGCAGGAATGGGAAATAGTTGATAAACTCAAAGAGCTCATGTTTATTAAGCCTTTCCACTATGTCAGGAACTGTTCCATGCCAGCGCCACAGCCAGACACAGCGCAGCCTAAAGCTAATACAACTTGAGAGTCATACTTTAAAAGAAGACACAAGTTTAAAATACAAGATGACACCCACATTCACTATTATTCAGATAATAAGGTGCCAAATTAAGGACCTCAGTGAAAGCGAGACTCTACTTTAGACTTAAATCAGCTTAAGCCTCATTAGTGATGGGTAGAAACAGCTCTGGTTCTTGCTTTCCTCATATAATTTTGAATGTGCAAGCCATGAGTGGAAGGAAGTTACTCTCAAAACAAGGAAATTGAGTTTCCCAGTATGAGAAAGTTGGTAATTTGTTCTCTGAGTTACTGATAAGCTTCAATATCTATGAAGAGACCTCTGTGTATTATTAAGTTTCAGTTTAAGTAAGCTGGGATTTGGGCTGTGGCATCTGGACATTCCAGAAAGGCATGCTATCCTTAGTTGTTTTAGTAAGATCTAAATGGAGCTTCAGAAATATGAATGTGCATCAACATCTACCAGAGGAACTGTGAGACTAGACTCTGGACTCTACCCCAAGTGTTTTGCCTTTAAAAGATGGGGCACATACCTAAGAATTTTCCAAGTGACGTAAATCATCTGGGAAGCTCCATTCTCAATCTCTGACCTAGAGGAGTGGAATTCATTCTGCATTCTATGTACCTCAATTTTCCTCCAATCCAACCACAAATATAATTCATATTTACTTTATCATCTGAGGTAACTCAGTGCAAACCCACCCCTTTTTGAAAGTCCTGAGATGGATTCACAGCAGCTACAATCCCAAAGATGACAAAAAGAATAAAAATTAATGAATAATTATCTCAGATGTTCTATGCGATTTTTAAATTGCAATTCAACCATGATAAACTCAATGTATTTACATTAGCTTCACTACTGCAGGCTTTAAAATTGTTAACATCAAATCATTCAACTATCGGCATTTTTATCAAGTAACATAAAATAGAACCAATGAAAACAGTAAGAAACACAGAGAAGGAATTTACTGTGTAGGGCAAGAAATATCAACCACTAAGGGCGTGGAATGTCACTGGAAATTGAGTTAGGAGGTTTTAATCAAGGTATTTAAATGCATTCTACAAGAGAGTACAACTCACACTCTCTGTTTAAGTCAGATCCAATATAATAATGATGGACTTTTATTACAGAATGGCTATTCAGTGATGTCTAAGAAATGATTATAGACAAATTATCTCCATGACAAGCTACAAAAAGTTACATCCATAAATTAGTTTAAGATGCCAGTGCTAAGTATATTAAGGCCTAGAAGACTTCAGTTCACACTGAGCTCTTGTGACTTCTGCCACCATTGTGTCATGGCCTATCACATAATTAGTATCTCTTGCATTTGTCCTGTGTTGGAAAGGCTATGATGCTCTGTCTATTCAATAACAATTTCTGTTAAGCTCCTAGTGCAATGTTTACAACTTCATTATTTTTCCATTTGTGGAATATTTAAGAAAAATAAATGGAAGTAATATATTCATTGAAGGAATCACCCCAGAATGATAAAATGTTAACTTGATCTTAGGGTTTGTTAAGTTCTTCCAATAGAACTATGTCATTTACAGAAATGCCAGTCAGAGATCCACAGTTCTCTTGTGTAATCTTGCTATTATAACGTGAGATTTTTAAGAAATTGCATACTTGGGATAAAATGCTTTCTGCTTCTCAAATCAAGAATCCTCAGTTGAGTTGATGTACATTGATGTTTGTACAGGAATTGTGTGGAAATCAGCAATTGGTGGCAAGAATGATAATGAGAAAATTAGGAGCTTTTCTAAAGAAGAACACAAAATTTTAGATTTAGAAACTAATGAACTGGCAATAAAATGTAGTCTGTGATCTCAGATGATGAGAGTAGAAGCCCTTAGAAATTTCCTACCAGAGTTTGAACTCTGGCCTCCATTCAGCTATCTAGTGTATGCCTCAAACACAGCTTCCACCAGTGACCAAGGGAAATAGATTCCGAAGACAATGGGGGAAACTGCATGCTCAATATTTTTAACATTTTATATTATAATTTGTAAAAGTGAATTCTGTAAGTATATTTCTCACTCTACAATTCATAGGCAGATGGTCCAGAAAATAAGATCTAACCCAAAACAAACAAACAATGTAATTTCTGTTAGCTAGTGTTTACTTTGTTTTCATCAATCTAGAGTGCCTGAAAAAAATCTTTTGTGTGGTTTTTTGCTATGTATATATATATATTTAAATGCATAATCAAAGGAAACTATTCAAATAGAGCATTGTTGATACCAAAGAAAACCTGGGTTACATGTATGAGGAAGTGTTGGATGTAAAAATGAATGTTATTCTTACTGAATATAGAGACCTACTCATTTGTAGACTTCTGGGGGTAAATCCAGTGTACTTTGTGTCAGAGTTCTCAAAGCCATCATGATTCACCTAAATGAAGCTAGGCTCCTAAGAATCTCCTAATAAATGTTTTTTATTCAGCTTCATTTACTTTAGTCCCTGAACTTTGAGGTAGATGGGACCTTAGAGAAGAATTTTTCTCTTCCCTACCAATCCATCTTTAGATATGACCTATGTAGGTCCAGCAAAGTCTAGTGACACATATGAGGAGTCTGGTGATGAGTGGCCCACAATTGATTGAAGCTACTGTCCTGGGAAGCCCTGGCCATCAATGCTGCTCTCATCATGTCAGATGATTAATGAGTCTGCATGATTCTCTACCTAGCTTTTGCAATAGCATACTTTTGATAGCTATCTGAACCCTTGGTACATGATTCTTTGGGTGTTCAGAACTCTATATATGATATTCTAGCTCTCTTAGAACAAGTTGTCTTTGGTCTAACTTTCTGAACTAGATCTGAGATCTGCTGAAAGAAAAAAGGCCAACTAATCTGAAATGGGCTATTAAGTGTCATTCTAATATAAGGAATTTTCAGAGTCCTTCAGCTTTTATGTGTTCTCTAAAGTTTACCTTAAAGAAAGATGTATATGACTTGCCAGGGATATATGTGGAATACTAAAATATCTATGGCATATTTTACCCACTGAAAGAATACCACTTGGGCATATATGCCCAAAAGATGCACATTCATACAAGGACATTTTCTCACCTATGTTCATAGCAGCATTTATAATAGCCAAAACCTTAAAACAATATAGATGGATTTAAAGGATGTGATACATTTACACAATGGAGTACTACTCAGCAGGTAAAGATGACATCTTGAAATTTGCAGTAAATGGAACTAGAAAAAGCCATTGTGAGTGAGGCAACCCAGACCCAGAGAGACAAACTTGGTATGTACTCATGAGTGGATATTACATGTAAAAGAAAACAGCAACAACAAAATAACCAGGCTATAATTTACAACCTCAGAGAAACTAGGAAACAAGGAAGACCCTAGGAAAAACATTCATTGGATCTCCCTGGTTATGAAAAATAGATAAGATCTCCTGAGTAAATTGGATGCATGGGGTGTGGTGAGGGGAGGTGGGAAGAGAACAGTAGGGAATCTGGTGGCTGAGTTGGAGCAGAGACAGAGAGGGAGAACAAAGAAACAGATATCTTGATAGAGAGAACCATTTGGGGTTTAGAAAGAAACCTGGAGCTGGGGAAATTTCTAGGAATTCACAGCATGTCCCCAGCTAAGACTCCAAGCAATAGTGGAGAGGGTGCCTGAGCTGGCTTTCATCTATAATCAAATGGATGACCATCCTGATTGTCATCATAGAACCTTCATCCAGAAACTGATGGATCTACAGCTAAGCACTAGGTTGAGCTCCTAGTTCAGTGGAAGAGAGGGAGGAGGGATTATATGAGCAAAGGTGTCAGAATCATGAAGAGAAAACCCAGGGAGAAAGTTGACCTGAACTATTGATATTTCACTGACTCTGGACTGACAGCTGGGAACCTTCATGGGACAGAACTATGCCCTCTGAATGTGGATGACAGTTATATAGTGGGGGAAGGTTGTGAAGCCTACGGCAGAGGGATCAAAACTTACCCCTAGTGCATAAACTGGCTTTTTGAAACCCATTCCCTATAGAGAAATATCTTGTTTAGCCTTGCTACTAGGCAGGAGGGGCTTGGTCGTCTCTCAACCTGACATGCCAGACTTTGTTGACTTCCCATGGAAGTCCTTAGTGTCTCTGTGGAGTGGATGGGGGGAGAGGGAGAGGAAAAGCTGAGGAGTGAATGAGAGGAGGTGAGAGAGAGGAACTGTGGTCAGTATGTAAAATAAAAAAAATCAATAAAAATTTTTAAAAAGAAGAAAGGCTTAAATAAAACCTGGACTCTATGTTGACATAATTAAAGAAAATGCATTTTAAAGTGCCCATGAAATGGGAACATATCAGTTTTGTTCTTGTAGTAACTTTTACACATATGCATTTCCAGGTCTTCAGCAGTCCTATAGCAATTTATGGAGCTAATAAGAAGCTAGATTTTCAGAAATTGATATACTTTCCCTCCATGAAGCACCAACTCATATAAAGATTCACAACATGAAATTTTTCATTATTCATGCTTGTTCCTGTGTCAGAGAAGACTTGCAACTTATGGCCACTATCACCATCTATACTGTCTGCTTCCACATCACCCCTGAACACTGAAATGATTTATCAAATACTGTTTATCCTCTTTTTTTTCAAATTTGGTTTTGAGACAGGGCTTTGCTACATAGCTCTACTTATGCATGTAGCCTGGTCTCAAACTCACTGCAGTCCTCTTGCAATAACCTACAAAATACTATGATGGCAGATATAAACCATGAGTCTCAGATCCCTACACTCTTTTGATGCTGATACTCTGGACATCTCTCTCCTGGTATATAGTTATGTGGTGATGTGGTATATATTTAATAAAACCAGTCTGGAATATCAGAAAGGAGATCCACCCACAGTCAATCCAGGAGGATCAGAGAGTGATAACTCACACCTTTAATCCCAGAACAGGGCAAGACCAGGAGTGGTGACCTACACCTTTAATCTCAGCAGATCTGAGTTTGAGGCCAGCTTGGTTTACAGAGGGAGTTCCAGGTTCCTAGGTAGGCAGTGGTGGTGCCATGCCTTTAATCCTATAACTCCAAAGACAGAGATCTTTCTGTGTTTCTGTGAGTTCAAGACTAACTACCAAATAGTAGTAGCTCACACCTTTAATCCTAAACTGGATGTGATACAACTGGGCAAGGAAGGTATGTAAGGGAAGTGTAGGAAGACAGCTGAGGCATTAGAAGCAAAGGGGAGCGAGGCTGAGGAAGCTGGAAAATAGATGAGTGATATTTGACTGTGGTGTTTCCTCTCTTTTATATTACAGGCTTTCCCCATATCTGGCTCTGAGTCTCTTTTAATACAACCAGAATTTGTGCAACATAATTATCCAATGGCCTTTAAGCTCCTGTTCCTCTCTAGTTATGAAGCTTGAACTTGCTTTTTCTCTTCTGTCCTAAGAACATTGAATATCTTAGACATACAAATACTTCACATGTCTATTCATGGCCTAGCATCCAAAATGACAAATACATGCTTGCTCAGGTTGACTTGGCAGACATTCTTCATCAAACATCATTTCATTGACTATCTCCTACAATGCAATTAAAATAAAGAAATTTCAGAGACAAACTTACTTTTTGATTAATTTGGTTTAATATTTAGTATTTACTATAGAATTTACAATGTAATACTTTAATAGAAAATGAAGCTATACAGATAGATTTTTAAAAATCCAGAAAACATTCTTAAATAAGCTTCAATAGCATTCCTAAAGAGAATAGTATATGGTGGTTGAATACAAAGACAATTTATAGTTTTATCTATTTATGAATCCTTTGGTTGATGAGCACAGGAAAGAGGTAATTGTATTATTACTCCACATCACTAAAACAAAACTTTTTTTGACTACTTAAATGCCACATTCTAGATGCAGAGAAGTGGACAGAGTGACAATTCTGATGGAGGAGAAAAGTCAGATTACTTAGGCTTCTGAACCAACTCTGCCATAACTGAGCTATAAGATCTAAGTATTTTATTTAACCCCCTTGTGCTAAAATGTCCTCATCTGTAAGACTATTATCTGTAACATGAGGGTAGTTATAAATTCTGTAAGAAGTAAAATTGTAAAGGTCTTCAAAAACTGTGTAGCCTATATAATGTGTGATAAATAAAATTTCAAATTATCCAAGTTATGCTGAAAGAGTCAGTCATGAAATGATATCTATGTAATAAGTGGTATGTCAATATATGGTGAAACATGAGAGGTTCATGGGGGCTTGAGAGATACTTTAATATGTAATGCATTTGTAACAGATGAATGAGGACCTGGCTTCAAATCTGTAACACCCAATATAAAAGTAGAGCACAGGAGTGTACATCGGTAACCTTCGAGCTGGGGGTTGGGGAGGGGGAGACAGGTAGATCCTGGAGGCTTGCTGACTAATAAGTTTAGTTGAATCACTTTGCTATAGGTTCATTGAGTCATTGTCTCAAAAATGTAAGGTGGATAGAAATAATTAAAGACAACATTGACCTCAGGTGTTCATACACACACACTCCAGAGCATATCCATACATGTATACACATGTATACCAGGAGCAGGAAGTGAAGAGTTTTGGGAATAGAAAGTAGAAGTAACAGCTACTTTGATAAGGAGGCCTATATGACAAGGTGATTTTAGAACAGAGGCCTGAGTCTCTATAGGTTTAAAAAAGCACTATAGGAAGGGAACTGACATGGGTGCAGGCTTGTAGATGGAAGATGACATGGAACTGGAAATTTGGAAGAACCAAGTGTCCCAGTTTCATGTTTATTACTGTGTTAAAGAATAACAAAAAAGGAAACATAGAAGAGAAGGATTTATTTTAGCTCACAACTCCAGGTTACAGACTTTTTTTTTTTTTTTTTTAAAGTCAAGAGTTCAGAGCAGCTAGTTACATCCAGGCAAGAGTAGTGAGAAAATGAATGTGTGCCTCTCAATTGCTTGCTTGTTTGGGCTTGGCTTTATAAATCCAGATCCAGATCATCCCCCTAGTACACAGTGACAACCATAGTGGGCTACGTCTTTCCACAACAAGACATTTAGTTATAACAATCCCTCACAGATATTCCCATCCTTATTCAGTTCCCTTTCACAGATGATTCTAGGCTGTGTGTGCTAAACTGAGAATTAAAGTTAAGCATAGAACTATGCAGACTGAGTAGAATACCTGGAACAGTCTGTTGATGATTAGAGTACATAATGCCAGTGTGGGCTGAGATGGAGGAGTTGATCACACCAGGATTTATAAATAGAAAAAAGAATTTTGCATTATATTCCAATGCTGCCCTTTGGGACAAATAGGGGATACTGAAGAAAGGAACAATGTTATCAGATGTATGTTTCAACCCTCAACAGATTCTGCTTTATTTTTGTTTTGTGGTAGTAGAGGATCAAACTCAGGACTTTGCAGGAGCTGAGTAAGTAGTGTATCACTAAGTTACAGCCACATACTTTAGATGTCTGTTTGGAAAAGTCCACTCTAGCTGCTATGAGAAAGGAGTCCAGGTGACTCAGAATTGTACATTCAAACTTCATTAAACCACAGAGCCACTATCATCAATTAAGCTGTGTCACTGGGAGGAAAACATATGCAAAGTGATACTTTGTCTTTGGTTGGGAGTATTTTCAGTTTGAAATTCTCATGAGGAGCCTAGGAAGCAGGTGCTTAGATGAGTCCAGAGCCAGCTTAGAAAGCTTGGAGATAAAACTAAATTTATCATAACTGGAAAACATATGAGACATGAAATTAGGAATGAGTAAGGACATAGACTTTCGGAGAATCAATTACTCGATCTTAGAATACACCACAGATGGGGGTAGATAGTTGTGCAAGGTATAAAATAAATGAGTACCTTAAAAGAGGCACCTGGGGAAAAAGGGTGAACAAACTGATGAGGTACTGCTATCAGAGTCACAAAACTTTAGCTTAGCCCAGCACTCAGGAGGAGAGGCAGTGGGATCTCTCTCTATGAATTCAAGGCCAGCCTGGTCTTCAAGGCAAATTTCAAATAAGCAAAAAAAGAATGGACTTTTCAGTGATGATTGAAAGAGACACAAGAAGATGTCAGGAGGAGAAGCTAGATTACCACTGTGTGCTCTGAGTCCTGGAACCAGCTTCCCTGAAGTAGCCACTGAATACTTAGAAGAGGGACGAGTCTTGGACATGTCAGAGAGTAGTGTCAACAAAGGCAGGAGAGAAAAAGAAAACAATCATCCTCACATTTAGTGAAAGATTTTTGGTTCATTGTTGCAACAGAAATGCTTAGGTTTCTTGGCAATCTCCCAAGTGTTAGTCTCAGGAACTCCATTAATTTCAGGTACCAGAACAGGAAAAGTTGCTGGGTGTGGCACACACCATTAAGCCCAGCACTTTGGAAAGAAAGGCAAAGGATCTGTGAGTTCAAGGTTAGCCTGGTCTACATAGTGAGTTTCAGGCAAGCCAGGGCTAGTGAGATCTTGTCTCAAAATAAAGAAACAGGAGGGATGGGTGGCAAGATTTGTCTCCTGACTCCTACCAAATGGTCAAGAGGGGCTGTTTCTCTTGGTTTCCTTTGAGGGTGTTTGAAATAAAGTCTCTAACATCTCTTAATTGATGAGTCAGTTTTTTACATGCCTGCTAGTCTCCACGTTACTACTTCCAGAGTCCATTTTACAACTACTGACACAGTTAAACTATTTGCCTCCTTAGAAATCTTCAGTGCCCCTGCTACCTGTATATAAAGCCCAATGACCTAAATTTACTTTTCAAGGTCCTACCTATTAATGTTTTAGTTCTTTCTCTACCCTTGTGCCCATGATGTTTCTATGTCAGTCTAGCTATACCTTCACCACCTGATGTCTTTTCCACAGTACCTTTAAAATGTAGTTCTTCCTTTTGTATGCCTAAGAAATGCTTTGGTGCTTCTGTGATTCTCTGAGAGCCCTGACTCTCTGATATACATGTTTTTCATACTTTCTCACTGGAGACCTTGTGTTTTATAGTATTGTCCACACATTTTCTTTGACCTTAAATTATTTTCACTTTGTTTCATGTCATGTTTCACTAAATAGACAGAAAGGCTTTACAAGTAGAGCTGTTAATGTGGGGGATTGAGTGGATCTCAGCACACTACTGACGCGAGACATACATAGCTTGGTTGACACACAGTAAGCATTTCTCTTAATACTGCTCAATATTGAAGCAATCATATGAATTCTCTAATGTTCTCTTTAAATGTTAATTTTACTTTTATTTCATAGAATAAATAAATATACACACATATATTCTCATCATATACAAAATGTTGATAGGTAAGTTGGAGAGGTAGAGGAAATTGGCATGTCTTTTTACTTGTTTGTAAGCCTGGTATATTTCTGTGACTGATCATATAGGTAATGCCCTTGAGCTTCACTTGATAAGGTTAAAAAATTTCTATGATATTCTAGTCTACAGTTCAGACAATATGTCTTAAGTTTTGTTTTTTCATTTCTTTTCCAGCACAGCTATAAGCTTCTCTGGGGAATGAGCTATAAAACAAAGATTTGGTACTATCTGTCTCTTCTATTCCAGAGAACTACAAATTATGTGCTTTGAGGCATGAGGAAGTGAGACAGTGATTGTCTATAGCATTCAATAACCAATAAGGTATTCTCATTAACACTATATTCAATACAGTCCTTTTATTGGAACATGTTTCAAAATCAAACTTTTTTATAGTTTGACAAATATAATTTATTCTCTAATGGATTTCAACCCACAGGCATAATTTGTGTTTTATGAACATCAGACTATATACAATTAACACACAGGAACAAAAGAAGTCAATAATAATTTAAACATTGGCTATCAATAGATTGATCATAATGAAGAATAACACCATTCCCAAACACTTCTGGGTGTTGGTTAAGATAAATCACATCACATGCGAACAATGGAATCAACGGTGTCCTAAAAAACTCCCAAGCAATAAGTGTCTCTTCTCATTCCACTCTTTTGTTTAAGAAGAAATAAATAATTCTAACTTGGCATAGAATAACTATATAAAACAGTTACTAGATTTTTTTTTTACACAAACTCTGCCAGGTACAGAACTGAAGATTTAAGACACAAAAAGTTTAATTTTCACAATAATATAAAAAGGTAGCTAATTTTGTACTCATGTGTACAAATGGAAATTATATATTTGAGGAGATAAAACAATTTCCCCAAACTATAGAGACTTAGAGTACAAATGCTAAGATTTACACCCAGGTGATCCCATGGGAAAATATCTGCTACCTCCATGATTTGTATAACTATCTATTTTTCATTTTTTCCCATGTACCTGGGTACCTGGAAGAATATTGTCATGAAAATACAAGAACCACACTTATGAGTTGCTCATAACTTCTTCATAAGGCAGGGAAATGACTCCTACACTAAACCTTTGCTTTCTTGAACATTTATTATAACTACTTCTCAAACTCTAATGTCTTGGCAAGGTTACAGTACCATAGCTCTAAATGCCACACCCTAAGATCAGTCTTGGTCTGTTGCAAAATGAAACTTCACAATAATATAAAAGACAAGAAAAAAATTTTCCAAGATAAACCCAAGATGGAAGGGCTTTCCTGGCCATTTGATGCCCATCACTTTTATTTTCATATTCATCAGAACTGGAGTGCCTCAATGTGTGACTCATTAAATTGATCTGAGTTGGTTTTGTTTGTTTGTTAAAGAGGTTCTGGTTTATGTGGTTTTTGCTTGAGGGATTCTGGTTTGTTTGGGGGTTGTGTGTTTGGGAGATTCAGGTTTATGTGTTTGTGTGTTTGAAGGTTCTGATTTTACTTGGTCTTCAAGATTTCATGGATTTTTCTCTTAAAATACATGCATCATTTTATGTACACAGTAGAATGAATCATTTTGATTTTGCTAGGTACTCTGGTTAATAATATGGAGAAAATTGGATATAGAATACATGAGCATTATTTAGGGACCAAAAGGCTTAAGAAAATGTCAGTGTATAACAGTTCATAAACAAACCCCAAGGAGAAAACTGCCCTGGCTTCAATTCATCTACACCAATAGGCAAAGCTATAAATTAAATGACACGGGATTAACCCTGAGCTCTCTGTGGTTGGTCACCTGCTTTTCATATCATTATTGGTAAATTAGGTCATAATTTTTTAAATGTAATCATTCTTGCAAAGTAATATCAATGTATTTTAGCTTCTTCTAATCCACATAAATTTCATTACTAATTATCTGAAATTCTTTGTTCACAAAATAGCCCATATCTTTATGGGGAATGATAAATCTCAACTGATAGGTAAGAACACCCTGAGGCCAAAGAGCTGAGGAAAAGTAGAGTAGAAGCTTTAAAAAAATCTGCTGATAAAATATTTAAGACTAACTGAGTTGAAAAACCTCCCAGAGAGAAAATACTTAGTAAATGATATAGAAATCTTTAAAGCTGTCAATATTGGACTATTTTGAAGACCCATCCCTTTGTGTACCCTCTACTGTAGCCATCAGATTTCCAAATGTCAGTTTGAACCCTCTGGTCAGACCCTGTTTCAGAAAATCTACTTGTGGAAGTGGCACAGCAGGCTTTAAAAACACCATCAAGCTGGCATCTGCTCCCAGACACATGCACCTTAAATAGCCTGCTGTTTAAATATATAATGTTTCATCCAGACTAAGAGAAACAAAGACAGGGGCAATAAAACATGAAGTGAAAATACACTTCTGTGGTGTGTGTGTGTGTGTATGTGCGTGCGTGCACATGTGTTCTTGTTCTCTCTCTCTCTCTCTCTCTCTCTCTCTCATGTTCAAGTGGGCTGTAGATTCGATGCATTAAGTACAGAGTTAAAATACCATAATCTCAGTTTGTTAGTGACATGCATTTTACATTACTTATAAAGAACTCCTCCTTATACTCTTTTTGTCATTGAGGCCATACGCATCTGTGAAACCTTTAGCCTTATAAATATTCTTTTCTTTCTAAAGAAGCCAGAACACAACTAAAGATAGACATCACCAAATATGTGACATCATCCTCAGCTGAAATCATTTCCTGGTACCTTGACTCAGAAGACACTCTCATCATCTCCATCTTCAAAACACGCTTAAAATTAATGGAAATTTGAATTACACTCACAGTCTCTATTTTTAAAAAATATTTTTACAAAGTAGCAAATTGTTTCTACTCAGTAAAAATGATGGATTATTGTATAGTGCAAAAAAATTAATGAGCAGATGGAATACCAACCCAGTATTCATTAAAATATTGCACTGGGTTAATTCAGCAAATAAAAAATGGAGAATAGAGCAGATGGCCATTTATAGTTCTCGTGATTTCTTAAACTACTTCTTTACAGCCAGAACTGCTCCTATATTTAACTTGAAATGCACAGTCCTCACCATATGCACAGTAAGCAAGCATTCATGTGACCTTGTAAACTTCTTGTGTAAAGCAGCAATGATTTTTATGATTTACTTAAAGGAGCACTATGCACAAGTTACTCCCACAGTCCCAGTAATCCAGTGATAGCTTAAATTTTCTAGACTCTGTAGATCTTTACCTTTATTATCTGGTTTGAAGTAGGCTTGAGTAGTCACAGGGGTAAGATTGCACAAAAGGAAGTGATCAGCTTTGTTAAAACATCTGAAGTATGCCAAACATCCATAAAATTATTAGGCTAGCTGGCATTTCTCTTAAGGTAACACTTTTCTTTTTATGAGACCTTAATTTTACAACTTAACACATTTTAAGAATTTTTCGATTGTTGTAGAGCAATCAAATACACATTTATGAGAATAGAATCAAACACTAGGAAGCCATTTTTGAAGTACAAATTATAGCTCCATATACATGTAGCAGCTTTTTAACTTCTAAGTCTATACATACACCTACAAAGAATAGGTTTGCATCTATTCATAGATGTGGTGCTTACAAAAGTAAAAGCAGGAAGCAACTGAGATAGAGTCAATGCATACATTGTGGTATATTTTATTATGTAAGGAAAGGAAAGGTCTACTGTGACAGCAAACTGTGATCGCTGAGAGCAGGAATCTAGGCAGGAGAATAAGAGGGACAGATGCTGTATAAATCCTGGATACAATTCAAAGTTTGGTAATGAGGATGGAAATCAGCACAGAGCTTGCTTTAGAGAGAGAGAAGAACTAAGAGGCTACTCTTCTCTATGTGATTCATTCTTGAACTGCTTCTTTTGAAAATGAGTAGAGCTATATGGTTAAGATTTATGAATTTCTTAGTGCACAGGTCATGGTTTAATTATTTACAGTCTTAGAAAATAAACAGAAAAAAGGAAAATAAACAGACATAAAAAGTCCTTTATATTTAGTTCATATATAATCCTAACATTAGGCTCTGATTAGTAGCAAGAATTATGTTACATCATAGTGAACAGTGTGTAATACAGTATATATATCAGTCACATTTCTACTAGGCCATTCTTCAACCTTCATTCAAATAAAAATCCTTGATAGCTTCTCACTGATCCAGTAACCCCATCATAGAAGATATATCAGATTCTTCTATGCTGATTCTTCTAAACATAACACCTGCTTCCACCCTAATTTCATTTGTGAAACTTCCTCAATTCTTTGTGTGGTTTGTGCCAGAAGATTATTCTCAGCTCTGTAGGTAGGTCTAAATACACTAGGCAGTGTATCTCCCAGTGAGACAGAATGGGCTATATGAGAATGACCTCTACAACCAGAATTTTTGTTCCCCTGAACCTTCTACATATTGGTGATTGTTTTCTGATGTTATAATTACTTGTCTCCCAGAGTTCATGACTGATTCTCTCTATGTGACTATGGAAACAAGAGGTCACTTATTCTTTGTTGTTATTTCACATTGGCTATCAATACCAATATAGGTAATATAGGTAATTTCAATAAAGGCTCTTAAAATTTCTCATTTCGTCAGTAACTGTTTACTGAACACCTATATGTGCCAGGTATAATTCTAGAAAATAAGGATACCACATTAGTGAATAAAACAACCAACATTCAAGCTTATGAAGTGTCTCTTCTACTGACAGTGAAGGAGCTGATAGGCAGGTTGAAAATGCAAATAAAATTACTATAGACATCCATAGGGATTATGGATCAAATCAGCAAAGCGATGTGTTAGAAATAATGTAGAAGGTTCCTGATGCTTTCCGTGATTCTCAAAGATGATCTTACACCTTTACCATTAAAATTTGTAATATCTAGAAGCATTTCTAATTGGTATAGTTGGGGTCAGGGATGCTGCTGAACATCTTGTAATTTACAGGCCATTCCTTTCACATGAAGCATTACCCAACCCAAGGCATCAGTGATGCCAAGAAGACATGCTAGGGTAAACAAGGAAGCCTCTCCAAGGACGTGCCAGTGGACTCACAAAGACTCACAGAAACAAACCTGCAAGTCTTTGGGTATAAGTTAGTTGGACGAAGAAAGTTGAGAACAGTAAACAAATTGTGGGAATTTGGCTGTATTAACAACAAGACTATGCACGATGAGGTTAGGCAAGAGATAGACACTAGGTCATTACAGGTCAGGGAATTTGGCCGTATTAACAACCAAAGACTATGCACGATGAGGTTAGGCAAAAGTTATAAACTAGGTCATTACAGGTCATAACAAAGGGCCACATTTTATTCTAAGGCCAAAGATTATCCACTAAAACATTTGAAGCAAGGAAGTGGCAGATTCTGTCCTCATCACTCATCCTGTTGACAGCAAAATAGCTTTTCAAAGGGCAGAAGTAGACACTAGCTGGATAAAGGATGATAGCAGGAATGCCAGGGAGATGGAACACCCTGAATATGCCATCCATTTAAAATTGCCAAATAAAACACAACAGCCTAATCAGATGTGGATTTCAGATTTACCAATGATATTTTTTTTAACAAATATATCCTGAACAACAACATTTGGGATACTCTTATACAAAAAATTTATTCATTGTTTTTCAAAAGTCCAAATTTAACTAGGCTTCCTATATTTTTATCTACAAAATTTGGCAACACTCTGTATTCATGAAGAGATGAGTATGTACATATGTGAAACACAGAGTGGTACTTTTTTTTTAAAAAAAAAAAAAAGTCAACCTATTATATTTTCCAGATTCTAAACCAAAAGGATGTGTATAAGTGACATATATATATATATGTTATGTATAAATATACAAATTTTCATTACTTTTAGATAATTAGCTAAAGCAATTCTTTTATTTTTATATTTATGCTTTCTTTTTATTATTTAAATGTCTCAAATTATGTTCCAAACATCCTTTTGGTGACTCATGCACACACATATAAATACATGTGTGTCATATTTTCTTTATAACACATATTTTATATTTATATTTAGTATGTATTATGATACAATGTGTGCATCTTCCTGTTTTTGAACTCCATCAACCTGGAACCGGATGCAAATTCCTCAGGAAGTCCTCAGGTTTATTCTCCAATTTTATTTTCATACGTAAAATTAACATTTGAAAACCCTGTCACTTCTTTCAAAATTTCTCTCTAAAAGGTCACTCTTTCTGTTCCCACAGTTTTGAATTTGATCTGTATCTGATTCTAGTTAATTTCTTACATGATCACCAAGACTTACTCTCTCATTTCCTATAAATTATTCTCATACTCAAACCCCCCAGTTGTGTTTCTCATTGTACAGAATTATACACTGTTAAGTCCAGACCAACAAGAACCATTTTTAAAGACTGAGCCAACACTTCACATTCAAAGTATTTTCTTTACAATCTAAATAACAGATAACATTTGAAATCTAAAGATGGTAGAAGAATCAATGTTCATTCCCTCTTGGCTGCAACATTTGGAGGCAGAGAGAAATCTTCTCCTGGTACAGAACACAGAAGTGTGGGAAGCTGGCTGGCCTTGCAGTTGGACCATAATCAGTGGCATTTAGTAGCCCTACAGGACCCTTCCCTTTCTCCGCTTCAGTCCCAACAATCATGCCTACAATAAAGCCATCTCATTTTGGCCTCTGCTGTCTTCAGCTCAGGTTTTCTTACCAGCTGCATTGTCTCTTCCTCAGTCCAGATGTTTTTTTTCAGTCACTCTCTAAAGCAGTAACACAGATAGTTCCTGTAGGTGATGTTAGATGTGACACCCCCATCAACTCTCTGCGTACAGAAGCCTCCTTGGTTCCATCTCTAGGCAGGCCAAACCCACTGAAAAAGTAGTTGCTGTGCCTGAACTGTACTTCTTACATTTCTACTTTTATGGTCTAAAATTGGAAATTTTTCCTGAAATCAACTAATCAAAAAAATTGCCTGGAAGAAACAGAGACCAAAAAAGCCCCTTTCAAAGGGTCCATTAAGAATGTCTGATAAAGTCTTTCTATTAAACCATACCATCTTATTTTATTCCATAGATAAATTTGATTCTAGGACCAATAAAAACTGAAATTTCATTCAGTTTGCTCTTATTTCTTGTGAGATTGTTAAAACATTTATCTCCAAGTTTTTAGCAATTTCTTTTATATAGAAAGAAATTGCTCAAATGTAAAATAAGCTTGAAACAGATAAAGCACTGTGTGAGAGAGTATGTATTAAAACATAAAAGAATAATGGAGGGGTCCAAATTCTAAAAAAAAATAAAATAAAGTTAAGTATATGGGCAGCTATTCCAAACTATTACATAAGAATTATTTACCTCACAGTATTTAATAAAAAATAAGATTTAAAAAGAAAAGAAGGAGTTCTTCTATAAAATAATCAACTGTAATTTCTAAAGATTTAAAGAAAAATTAAAAATAATGAGAAAGTCATTTGCAGTGGGGATTAGTAAGAAATCTGTTTTCCTAGATCAGTCCTCTTGACTGAATCATAAGGCTTAAGATTTTAAATGGGCTTACTACTGAGAACTCACCCAGAAGGTACAATCATTTCAGAAAAAATCAAAGTAGTGAATAAAGTAAAAAACATGCATGACTTAGCTATTTCATTTGGAGTGGGCTATGGAAGATGAAAGTGATAGCATGGTGGGCAAATCTTTTAGAAAATTCTATGTGAAGATGAATGCCAAGTATGGCTTACCTTCTTCATCAATGTTTATATATACTCATACATGCATATGCATGCATATGTATACGTATAAGCATATATATAAAAAGATTTTTAATAAAAATATTCCATGATACAAATGGAATTTCAAATGCACTTTAGAATAATTGGGGAGGGTTGGATGACAATAGTTTCTTATTTTTAGATCATAGGGAATGATGTGAATATGTCAATGAAAATATTCATTGAACAGAGAAAATTATCAATTCAAATGTAAGATGGCAGCCCTTGATTATCCAAGGAAGTTGATATTTTCCATCATGTAACTTACTAATGTTACCTCATTCATACTGTCCTGTCAAATCACATGGACACTTAGAAGGATTCCCTATGTAATCTTCAACCAGGATTCTCAGGTCACCTCACTTTCCAGCTGCACATAAAAGGTGCCCTTCCATTTAGTAAAAACCAGCAACACTGATAGTCTCTGATTTTTGCCCTAATGACATCTTTTGTTGGTGCATATTTGTTATTGTTTAACATTCATTCTTTCATTGTTTAAGTCAATGATATTAATATGTTTCGTGTTGTGATTTAAAAGTACACAAAGTAAAAGATTATTTGCCTCATAGATCTAGAGAACAAACAGCCAGGTGCTGGCTCTCCTCAGTTTGGAGAGAGTCACTGGCTGCAAAGAAATAGAAAGGAATTGAAAAGAGACCGTATCACTGCATTGGGAACATTAGAGGCCCCTGGACAGTGCATTGCCATAGCCCAATCTCCTGAGAACTACACTAACGCAAAGACTGGTACCAGTCCTTCAGAAGGTAGAACCTCAGCAGCCTAATCAGCTTCCACTAGGCCCCACATCCTGTTTCTACCATTCCACTAAGATGTTGCATCCAGCTTCATGTATGTCCATCATGAGGGGATACACACAAAATGTATCAAAGCCACAGCAAGGAGTTAAACCAAATATTCTGCAACTATAAGAAACTTTTAACATTTAACAAGAAATTTTGTTAAGGGGATATGAAAAACCATTACGAATAGACTGGATAGACTGAGTGGACACTGGGGTCCTCACATGCAGCTTTAACACCAGTAATGAAAGTCAGGTGAGAGAGCTGATACAATGGCTAGAGGGGGGGTTGAACTCAGGACACTTACATATGGTAGAAGAGGTCTTTTATCTGCACCATGTCCTCAAGTCACATTGTACCACTGAACATAACTTCTTCCATGAATGACAGTCATACTAAATATAAATGCAAAAGCAAACACTATAAAGTTTCTCTCTCTCCTCTCTCTCCTCATTCCCCCTTTCTTCTCTCTCTCTCTCTCTCTCTCTGACAGGATATTATCACCATTGCTTTTGATCCTTGCATTTGGAATGGGGATGTTATAATACACCATGAGTCCTATGGGTAAAGCATGATGCCTCTTGGAAGGTAAACATCATTGCCTTTAGTGTGCTACTCTCCTACATGTGTCTTTTAAATGCTAAAAAAAAAACCTCACAGACCGCAGAAATAGAAGTATTTCAAGAAATGGATAAACTGAGTCTGAGATTATTTTTTTTTGAGTGGTCAAGAAGGTTGACAATCAACCAAGAGGGCAGGCATTTGGGTCCCCAGAATGTGATTCTGGGAAAGCAGTGGTTGACCTACAAATTTAGCCTGAAAGGGCAGAAGGGAAGGACCGCCCCTGGATGAGTGGGCTAACAAGATCTGCATGTCCAAGAGCTCTGGGTTTGACCGAGAGACACTGCCTCAAAAAGGAATGAAATGGAGCTGCTGACATGGACCTCAGAACTCCACATGCGAGTGCACTCATGTATTTGAGCGGCACTCCTCACACACGTGAGGCCACACATGAAAACACGCTTACACAGACTCATGTAAAACACCACACAGACACACACATCAAAAGAAAACTCAAATAAATTGGATAAACTAACCCACTGAAGACTCGCTGATCCAGAATATTTGAGAAAAAAAATAGTATACAAAATGGAGACAATTGATTAAAAAGTCTCAATTAAAACATTTTCTTACATTATCTATCAATTATTTTTGAGGTAAGAAAATAAAATATAACTACTAAAAATTGTCAAGAATATTTCCTTTAGGGGCTATTTCAATAACTGAATAACATCCATAATTAGCTGACAAATTGTTTATACGCAAATCACTTTGGAAAGCATTTGAAAATATTTTAGCACATTAAAAATGTGCTATTGAATCTTATTTAGTTCAGACTTCATGTGACACCCCATTCTCTACAGGGAACACAGAGGTGAAATATAGTCCAGCATTAAGTTAAATTATAAGAAAAGTCACAACAATGATGTTTTACTACTATAAGCAATGATGCCAATAACAATAATTTATTTTTATTTCCCCATAGGAAACCCACAACCATTTTTTTATCTTTTTCAAATTTTATTATATATATTTTGTATATATATATGGATGTTTGCCTACAGGTATGATTATGTACACATACTTGCCTGTTGCCTAAGGAGGCCAGAAGAAACATCATTTCCCATGGAGCTGGGTGTCTCCATGTGTGTGCTGGGAATCAAAGTAAGGTTCTTTGGAGGAGCAGCTTCTGTTGTTACCACTGATCCATCCCTCTATCCCCGACACACGTTTCTTAATTTGTGTCTAATAGACCCCTGTGTACTGGGGAAGAATAAAGGCCAGGGTACTTGCCTAGAGACCTAATAGCAATTTAATAGCCAAGCCTGGGTGGGATAAGAACTTGGACCTTCTGAACTGCCTTACACTCTTTCACATTCTTACTGTGCTAGTCCACAGTGCTTTGGCTTAGGCCAGGTTAGTTCAAAGGTAATTTTCAGTGCCAGGATCTCTATTTCTTTGTTTTAATGCACTTTGATCTTAGTGCACCCTGAATTTGAAATAAATAGCCATTATTTATTCCTTAGCCCTAGAACTGCTCTCACTTGGTGAGCAGATGCCTTTTTAAGAACTTCCCAGGCAGAGAAGCGCTGACTCTTCTGCTCCATATCTTCTAGAAGGCTAATGTTGTTCCCCATTGATGTTTCTGAACATGCATGATGGCTCATACATCACAGATGAGGTTGAATAAGCCAATTAATAACTGACCAACAGAGCAGCCCAATGTGTACAGAGGGGAACAGGAAGCCTCCAACACTGAGGTTTTTGTAAGGAGGCTGTGCACACTCATTATTTTGTACCACCAGCCTTCTGTCAGCTAGACTTTACACCCTGTGTTCTATGTGGATCCTGTACCCTAGACTTCCCCTAATCGCTGCTTCAAAGTCATTTCTTGCCAATATAAATTTACTTTCTAGCCCTTTTCCCTTCCGTATATGAAACTTTACTCATCTCTAAAAACCAAACTTACATATGACTTCTTCAGTGAATTACCAAATAAGTGTCCCTTTATTTATCTTCAGTGATACTGAAATAATTACTATATGATGTATAATGGTGCATTACAGGGCCATGCTTACCTACGTTACCCAGGAGGCTGTGTATCTCTGTTGCACGTGATCACTGTATTCTTCTTTGTTGTGATTTTTATCCTTTGATCAGGTCAAGCATCAGGCCTATCATCTTACACACTGCTGGACACATGCAGCAGGTGTTCTTCCTAGTGCTTGCCAACATCCAGGATCTAATGAGTGGTTAGATTTGTGTGTGATGGAACCATCCACAAGCATAATATCTACAAGTCTCCACTCCTTGACCTGTAATCAAGGCTGCAAACCAGAACGTGTGCAACTGGGTGCATCATTTTAATGTGCTATATCACTTTTATCTGAAGTAATAACTCCACTAGCATTGCTGATGGAGGCTGTAATTTATAACATTGAAAACCTTTCTGAGACTTGGTATTTTGAGGTGCAGGGGTACAAATGACACTATGCATTAAGTGGGCAAAGAGATATGAGTAGAGAATCTGTGTGACAAAAATATTTATAGCTACACTTAAGGCTAAAATGTTTCACAATTAAATCAGGATGAAATGAATGAGTGTCAAAGGGTGTGCATTAACCAGAAAAGATATGCAAACCAAAAGCACATTTATTGCTTGCAAAATCCCCGACTCCCTAAAGCACCTATAATTATTAGGTATTTATAAATAACACTGAAATTGTTGATACTATATACTTCCATAAAATGAAAATAAAACAATAATGTCTTTGTCTTAGAGAACTCCTTTGGATTAATGATGTGATTTTATAAAGAACCTGGTGAAGTGTAGGATGGACAGACTCTGAGGACCACACAGAAGTGATGTCTATAATAACACATACAAAGTCTCTTTCTAGAGAGAAGGTAATTACCAGAAAATAAAATGGAATCATAGAGGTTCCAAGCTGTTGCAGAGGATGGAATGGGAGAGGAAGGAGCCTAAAATAGGAGTCTGAGTAGAAATCTGTGTTTTCTATCTCCATTGGTAGTCTAGATAAACAAATTCAATGGCTTTCGAGCAAAGACTTCACAATTCTAACAGCTATGGACATCACATTTCGACATGTTTATGCTAAGCTAATCAGTCACAAGGTCCAGCAACCTACAGAGCAAGCCTGTTTGCTTTACCAGCAAGCTTTCTTAAAAACTGAGACACTATGATTGTAAAATACTTGAGAAAATCTCCTAAGTGAAGTAGCAAAACAAACTAAACATCCTTCTCATAAAAGTAGAAATGTCTACTCACATGAACTCCACAGGGAGGAAAGGACCCTGTGTATCAGTGATGTCCTTTCCCCTTCTTGGCAGCCTGAAGATGCAAGGGGGGGAATTTCAAGGAAGTCCATGCAGCAAACTGGATCACGACTCATTGATATTTCTACTCAGTATTATGTGTAGACATAAATCCACTGCTGTGCTGTATAAGTGCCACACCTTTGTCCGATTCCTACACAGCTAATGAAAGTATCTCACCATCCATTGTCCCCGCCCTGCTGCCCTTTTAAGTTAATGTCCTTCTAATTATTTTACTTTCATTTTAGAAGAGCTGTAGACAGGGATGAAAGATAAACATGTGTGACCAGTGTACAATGTCATGAAGTCCTGAGCTGAGGCCCGTCTTTCTCTGTTTTATGTACCTATTTATGTACTGTGCATGCAGTCATAATGTCACAATGGCCTTGAACCTTGTCTCTTAAATATACTGCTCACCACTTATTCTCTAGTTTCTTCTTTCCTCAAATTTACAGGTAGAACAGAGAATGCTTTCTTAAAGTATGTGTGGAAAAAAATTGAATTTTCCCATAGATTTAGTGGGAAATTTAGTTAATGTAAGTTCTTGAAATAATTTTGGATTTGTGTTTATTACAGGCTTCTAGCATAAGCACCACACCAAGGGCAACTGCATGCTTATTTATGACATAAAGAATAAGTTGCTTCTTTAAAAATTATAGCGGAAAAGGATTTAGTGTAGTAAACTCAGCTCCCATGTCTGTAAACTAAATTAAGAATTTCTTTGTTTTAGATTTCCCCAGATCGAATCATCCTCACACAAGCTCTCATGACCTTGCTCTTCCTTCTTTGCTGTGTTTTCATGTGTATTTGTCATGGTTTTAAAAGGCAACTCCTAAGTAAATAGTGAGTGTCTTCTGGTATTGTGACTAAAGAATGTTTAAATGTGTGACAATGAGGCATTCGTCATGTTAGGTGCTAAGGTAAAGCAGTCAATAATCCATGAAGGAAATAAAACCTCCTCTTTGATGTTTCAAAAGTGCTTTCCAAGAGGGAGTGTAGCAGTTTACTAAAAGGGGAAAAACAGACTCAAATAATTTTATAAGACAAAAGGATGGGAGGTGTGTACTCTCATTACTTAAAAACACATGAAGTGCACACAGTCTGAATTTTTCCTAAGCAAAGAGCTCTTGACTAGCTAGAAGAAAAATTCTTCAAAATGCATCAGTCAGAAGGATGGTGCTCAACTGCCCAATTACTCAAGCTCTATAGAAACTCTAAAAGTACAGTTCACACTACTTGCTGGATCTGATAGTTTATTTTCAGTCACAAGGAACAGTCAAAAGTTTACTTTTCCTATTCTAGGGCTATGAAAAATGAGTGAGGTCATAAGCCAGATATGTATTATTACCATCTACATCTGAAGGGGCTACATACAGCCAATTGTATGTTTCTCTCTTATTTGCAAATCAACATGTAGAGTCAGGAGAAAAGCCAAGACAAAATTCTCACACAGGCCAGGCATGTCAACCCTGTAAAAGTGGGGAAATGGGAGTAAGTGATATGAATGGGAGGCGGACATGAGTTTCCTTAAATGTTTCCCTTTCTAAAGCCCAGAAACCCCAGATACAGCTGCATCACCAAAGAAAGTGAGAAACTTTGTCATCATGCATAGCTCCTCCAGCACTGTCATTAGTAAGTTACTGAGCCTCAGAACACAGGAAAAGGAGTAGAAATGCATACTTTACCAGAAATTTATGGGACTAAAGGATATAATTCATGTCATGTGGGCTATCCGATAAGTTAGGCATAATAAATGTATAATTAGGCTTGTGCAAATTCCTGCTCTCACATGACACAATAAATCCTACACACTCAGCATAATGTCATTATTATGCTGAGGTTTTCAGCACATATTCCCAAGCCTGGAGTAACTATACAGAGGGCAAATTGATTCTCAGGGCTATAACAGGCTCCTTACACCCAGCCCCTCACTCTATTCATCCATGAAAGATGGATAAAGCTTCACACTAACTGGATAATGGTGGTCATTTATCCAGCCACATCTTCCCATTCTTGGTACTTAGGATTCTTTTTCCCAAATGTAGACTGCCATGTTCTCTAATGCTCAAAGACTTCTACAAGGAGAAACTAAATGCCTAAACATTGGGCAGCCATCTCAAAATTTTTAAAGATAAAATACTAATAAATGTTCACTATAAAGAAGGAGGAACAAACCTTACAACTTTTAAAACAAAACAAACACTTGTTCTATCACTGTGATCTCTGGGTATCTATTTATTCTTAAGCTGATTTGAATATACAGAAGAATGGTAAGTTCACCATTTAATCAAAAATAGGGATGATAGTTTATATGATAACAATTTGGAATAGAGACAAAAGTTGGGGAAGATCTTATGTAGCCCAGTTAACCTTAAACTTGCTAGGTATCTGAATCTGGCCTTGAATTTCTAATTTTTAAGCGTCTGTGTCCCAAATGGTTGCTAGGATTGTAGGCATGTGTCATCATGCCCAGCAAGACAATATTATAGAATCCAATCACTTTAAATTATAGCCAAGCTGATGCTATAGTATCTTTTTTTATTAAAACATCTATATAAGATGATTTAAGGTTGACTTATTTAAAAGTAAATTGAAATAAAAATAAAACACTTCATTGGGTACATGGATTAGCTTTCCATCCTGAGGCTTTCAGAATATTTATTGGATCTGAATCTGCTACTCTGTGGGCTCTTCCTTCCAGGGAATGTTCCCGCTTTACTTATCTTAGCCACACCTCCTCCCAAACCCAACAGTTTCCACCCACACTTGCTGCTTTTTTTTCTCTGCACCCCTGACCTTTTGTGAAACAAAAGAAACAATTCTTATTGCTTCTGGCAATGTAACATCCCAGACTGTTTCTCATTACTGCCTGCCCACCCCTAAAATAATCCAGTAAGAATAGAGAAATACTTATATCCTGGTCTAAACTCCCATATGTATGTTGTATGCACATGATAAAACACAAATGATTACTTTACTGAAACTCAGATACTAGAATACTTTTCCTTATGCTATTATGCTGCAAATTAAAGAGATCCAATGTTCCTTGTGAAACCACTCACTCAATTTTTAGAATCCAAATGATTAAGAACAGGGTGAAAATGACAGTATAGAAATTATGTAGATGGAGACATCACTCAGTGGATAAGGTCATTTTGCATAAGCAGGAGGCCCTGAGCTTTCATAAGACACATGTAAAGAACCAATCACAGCTACATCTGCCTGCAATCATTGCACTGTGAGGTACAGACAGATTCCTTGCAACTTTCTCCATAACCTGCTTCAGTGAGGAGATCCTGTCTCAAAAAATAAGATAGGGATATGAAGTCAATTAAATAAAGCATTGCAATCCCAATTGCTGGCACAGTCCAACACCCATATGCTGGAACACATATACATGCACATATCACATGCAGACACAAATAAAGAACTTAGATAGGATGTAAATATAAGCTAGTTGGTTAAACAATCTCTGCTTTATAGGCTATTATTTCCAAAGAGCTACCATTTACCAAACATTTACTAAGGACTAGTTGATAAAGGCTTCAGGATACAGTCAATCGTATTGAATTACTGAAAGGTAACATTTTTCTCTAGGTTATCAAGTCACATGCTCAAAAGATGGGCACTAGTAAGTACAAAGCATGCCTTTGAACACTGATGGGAATATTTAACAGTACACAGTCAAATCTTCCACCAGCACCTTCCACAGGCATCCTGTATCTATATTATCTACATTCCACTTACCCAAACTTCAAGGCTAGCTGGTTATGCAGACTTAAAGACTGTTTCTGACTACAAACCTGTGGAAGGCCCAAGACAAAACTCACACATCTCAATTTAAGAATACACACATAAGAATCATGGATGCATGTGTTTTGATTAGGGTGGCAATAATTAAAAATGAAATTGTATAAATGATCTTAAGGAACACTGATTAGAGCAATTTAATAAAGACCTCCATCACCATTCCACTAAAATACATTTTTAGTATGTTGATGATTTAATCGAAGATTGCTATATTGCAATTCCCAGCTGCACAAAACCTATTCTCAAGCATGATCATTATAATCTCGTGCTTTATTAAACATCTGAAAGAAATGGTATAATGGTCCTTCAAGGACAGCTCTATTAGGGAAAAAATGAATAATCTACAGCATAATGTGCTTGAAATGCTTTTTAAAATAGTGTTGTCGTTAAGGTGATCAGCACCTGGTTAGTCCCCTTGAAAGAACCAGAGATCTGCCTGATTAAAGAAACAGGCTACACACTCTTTTCCTGGCCCATGTAATGAACCAGGAATATTCCTCAGTGTTGTCTGGAAGACTGATTTCATTAGAATGAGAATCTTCAAGATCAGGAAATATACTACCCAGAGTTCTCAAGAGGAAAAAAGCCAATGGAACAAGTGTGCATTAAAAGAGATTTAAGAGAATTATTTGAACAATTGGGGCAAGACAATCCAAAAAATGGCCCTGTTCATATTGGAAAAGGAAAGAACCAAGGGGCAGCTCAACCCACAATGATAAATGCCTACTAGACACATTGATACCACATTGAAAAGTGAAAAACCACTGGAGTTTGGTGTCAGTAGGTAATGGCAGCAGCAATGGCACCTCTGTTTATGCAGCAAGAAGGAGCAAAGGCAGGCAGGAGGGATAGTTTTTTTCTAAGACATGTTTTTATATCTGGGCAGCTCACTAGATGGATACACAGAAGGCAGTGTCTCACCTCTTCGTGAGTCTTCTCAGGAAGGATCATCACAAATACACGCAAAGATGTGTCTCCTAGATGACTCCAAATCCAGTTATGTTGACAATAAAGATCATGAGGAGGTGTCAGCACAAAATACACACACACACACACACACACACACACACACACACACACACAACTATGGAAGAAAGTAGAAAAACAGAAATACAACCTTATTGGCTAAGAAAATTCACTTCATGTATTAATAAATAGTATCACTTAAAGGAATCTTATAATTTAGCTTCTCAGTTTGTCTTCTCAAGCCAGAATGATTTAAAAAGCCCAAGTCCACCATACACATTGACTTTTAAACAAATAAAATACCAAGTGTTTAAAATAGATCTTGCCTCAAAGTTAATTAATATTCCTCAATCATGCTTGAGATTACAAGTGAAGTTTTAACCATCCTTAAAATGAATAATTAGGTTAACAGAACTAAAAAATTAACATTTCTATGATGACTAAAGATTTGCTAGTGCCCTTCAAGTCTGAGATCTTTTAAACTTCATGTTGACAATAATCCTCTTTTTTTTTTCAGATAAAGAAAATCAAAACTGAAATGATCAAGTAACTATCCATAGAGATCACAGGACCTCTATAAAATGATGGCAAACCAAATCTTAAAAGACCCTGGTCTCCCACACATTACTATCTTTGTTAAATTCAAAGATTTCCTTAATCCAGTGCTTGTCTTGCTTCCTAGATTCTCTGGATATTATTATATGCTTTATAAATGAACCTGTAAGTGATTTATAAAACTTCAACGTATGATTTAGAAGGGAGCCACAACCGATGTCTGCTGTTTACCGCTGTGGGACTTAAGGCATCTTAGTACATCTCTATAAACCTTAACTTTCACTTCTTAATATCAAAATAGTAGTATATTCTTGATTTTGATGAAAATCAGTGAAACACACACAAAAGGGATTATTTCAAAAGTTGGCCCTGAGTAAGTGCTCAAAGCAGCTGTCTTGCTGGCATCTCAGCTGAAATGTAGGTAATAAGCCACACTGTAAGTATACGTGTTTTCCTACAATGAACTCTTAAGAGGTAAGACAAAAGGAAAGTAGGTTTGAATGCCATGCTTGTTTATAAGAACAAGAAACAAAGCAATGTTGGACAGAAAGCAGAAAGAAATAAGAATATAATGCCAAAGCCTAAGGAAAGGGGAAAAGAATTTAAAGCAAAGAAATGCCCACATATACATAAACCAACAGCTAGATTATAAAGAAATCCTGAGATAACAGTGGTTAGATACTTCCACATGCATCCTACTCACTAGGAGGAGATATTAGCACTACATAATATCATAGCACTTGTTATGTCATAAAATGAGCAACAGAAAAGCTAAGTGTCATCCCCAAGGTGAGCCAGCTGAAGGTATGGCACTGAGGTTCGAGCTCAGGCTGTCTTCCCACGGAGTATGTGCTCTTGTTTCTATGCCAGTCAGTCTCCAATCTAAGATAACAGTCAAATGCCACCAGCAGGCAGAATGCTGATGAGAGCAGTCAGTTCTAGACCCGAAAGACCTTTCTCACTGGGAAAACCACCCAGGTCTCCTACAATTTAGGCTCTCTAGCCCAGTACAACAGGTCACTAAATCCCTGGTCAACTAAAGAGATCAGAACATAGACATCATTATCCTCACTCATGCAAAGACCATGGAGAGATGGCTTTTCTTGAATGGATATAGGTAAAACAACCCAGGTAAAACTGAAAGAAATGTTAGAATTGTTTTTGTACTGAACTTAGTAGAGACAGATTTCTGCAGCACAGTTCTACTGTAAAAGTTTTATATGTGTTTGTTTTTTGATTTCCTGCTAATAAAACACACTATTTTCTCAATTAATAACTATCTTAAAAAGTTTCATTAATTTTTTGATACAATTTTTAATCATGTTTTTCCTCTCCAACTTCCTCCAGATCCTCTGTGCCTCCCTACTTACCCAAATTTATGTATTTTTTGCATTTTGCATCTGTTTATACATGATTGCCCCTAACAGGTGAGGCCTTCCATTGTTGGTTCTGGTTGGCCCTGTATCATGGCTAGATGACCTTTCCTCTTCTTTAGTACATCTTCATCTGTAAAAATTGGTACAGCAGGATTTCCTGACAGGTTATTTGTAAGGGCAAATGATTTTATTCTGGTCTAGATGTGTGGTTTCTATAAGCATTTGTTGAATCTACACTTCAGCAGCAGATAGTTCATAAAAACAGCTAGATTGTTTCTAGAGCATTATTGTTGGCAAATCCATCTCAAAGTTAAAGATGACCTATAAATCACCAGAATTAAGCAGTTCTAAAAATTGGATGTGACATTAGATATAGGGCCGTGTCTTTTCAGCATACCCAACAATGGTACTTTTCTATGACCACAGCTGCCAACAAAATCGAGTGCTGCAAAAATACTCTGGGCCATTATTATATATCATTAATGTCACTTTTAGCAATGGAAAACTGCTTTTCTGTCATTTTTATGAGCAATGACTAGCCTGTACCCGGACCACAGTTACTACTGTTCACTCCTTTCTTGTAGAAGTGGATGGTCAGGAACACTAGGAAGAAGAGTTGGCATCAGAGTCAAAATAAAAAGTGCTTCACTCAGTGTTTGAAAAACAGCTCAGTGATTAAGAGCACTAGCTGCAAGTTTTAGTCAGGGTTTCCATTGCTGTGACAGAACATCATAACTATCAGCAACTTGGAAAAAAACGGGTTAATTTCATCCTACAGCTTGTAGTCTATCATCTAGGAAGTCAGAACAGAAACCTGGGAAAGAACTTGGGTAGAGGCCATGGACAAAGATTATTCATTGACTGGCTCCTCATGGTTTGCTCATTTAGTTTTCTTATATAACCCAGAACCATCTGCCCAAGGGTGGCACTAACTCACATGGGCTAGGCTCATCCACATCAATCATTAATTAAGAAAATGCCCAGAGGTTTCCCTACAGGCCTATCTTATGGAAGCATTTCCCAATTGTAATTCTGCCTTCTGTGATGACTCTGTCTAGAGTAAATCAACAACAAAAACTCAGCCATGACACTGCTCTTGCAGAGGGCCCTAATTTGATTCACCCACATGGTTGCTAAAAACTGACTATAACTTCAGTTATAGAGGATCCAACACTTTCTCTGGCTCCTGGGGCGCTGCATTCACATGGTACAATTGTATATATGCAGGCAAAACATATGCATAAAATAGACATAATTAAAATACTTTTAAACATGCCTCATCTTTCTGACATATCTAATAAAGTCTCTTCCACAAAGACTAGAATAAATGTTGTCAATTAGCCCCAAAGTGCATTCAAACTTTTTAAAATTAAAAATCAAGTTAATTTTGAGCTGAAGTATTGCGGTGGGGGGGGGAACCTTAGGAGGCCAGAAGAAGGCTGAAGTTGAAGAGTTTTGAGTTACACAGCATAGATGATGGGAACCAAACATAGAACCTTTGTTCAATGAGTAAGAATGGGTATAGAAATGAAGTAAAATATTGCTTTTTTTCAAGGGGAATTTTAAGTTAAGGAAACAGGTACATAAGTTTAATGACCTATCTATAACTGTAAGAAGTGTCCAAGGTAGCATCTGAAGCCATCTTTCAGGTGCAGTGTTGCAGTTAGGTGGATGAAGACTGCTGTTCTGATATGCACAGCAGTGTAAGGGAGGGTGGGGCAGGTAAATAGTGATTAATTACAGCTCTCTTAATAGAGAAGACAGGGTTTTGAATCTTCTCATCACAAAGAAATAATCAATATTTAAGGGGAGAGACACACTAGTCATCCTAATTTGACTATGCTTCAATTTATATATAAACTGAAATAATACATTTCTTGTAAATCTGTGCAATTTTTATTATGACACAATCAAAATAAGAATTAACAAAGAAGCAAACTAACAGACCTTTAAATCCTCTTCATGCTAAGCCCAGTGCTTTTTGGCAATATAAATGCAGACACATGAAAATCAGGGGCTATTCTTACGCCTTACAAACAGACAGACCCACGCTTTTCTCATACCAGGGAAAGCCAAGCTGTACCTTTCTCCAAATTTAAGTGTAGCCTTACAGAGGACACATGGCCGTTAGTGGTTTGGTCAAAAATTTGTTTCCATTGTCATCAGAAAGAGCCAGATTCAAGACACTGAATTCTGGAGCATGTCCATTTCTCAAAATGAAACATGTCCAAATTGAATATGTCCATTTCTCCAATTCATGTACACATCAATTGAGGTACCATTATTAACAATGGTAACTAAAAAGGCTTCAATTTGGAGAAATTAAATTGTCTGAAGTATTTTTTTTTTTTTTGCTTTAAAACAGTCCTCAGAATTTATTGTCTCTGTTAGGCATCATTGTCAGTGACTTCTGAGAAGATTCTAGAACAGGATGCAGGTCTTCCACATCTCACACCAGCTGGGTATGCTGTGCTTCATTCAGGACTTGATTCTTATTTTTTAAAAAACATCTGCTTGAAGTGATTTTATTAATTCATTTCACTGTATTTTTTCACATGTCTACAAATTACAGTTCATAAATTTTCTGATAACAAATTGTTCACAGGGCTCTAGGCTCCCATCTCTAGTGTAATGTGAGAGTCTAAATATAGAAGTGGTGTTTACATCTGTGCACAAGTAATTCATACATAATATAACCATGTTTGCCAACACCAAGAGCAAGCAGTAAAGGAGCCCAAGCAGCACAAAAGCAATGCTGCACATTTCCCATCCACAGCCCAGCAAGCCCTGCAGGAAGGTTACAACTTCATTCTCATTAAACATTTCTATATTATTTCACTGTTTTCCTTAGAAATATTTAAATTGAATTTAAAGGAGACCTTTGTGGAGGAAATAAGCACCAGGGCCTTATTCTTAAAATAGGAAATATCTTGGGTACTATATGTTGTGTGTTATCATTGGGGGGACAAAAGGCCAAAATATTCAAGGTGTATGAGAGGACTTTAACAAAAAAATGCTGAGAGCTGGAGGAACAGTCTTCCGGCAAGTGTACACCAATTGTTTATTCAATACCAAACTATCAGTCCTGGAAACATACAGGTAACACTATACAGACTGAGAAGTTTATATTTAAGTGAATATATGTGCATATAACAACAATTAATAAAGAAAGAAGTCGTGGATTTAAAGGAGATCTGGGAAAGGTATATAGGACAGTGTGGAAAAAGGAAGAGAGGAATGATGAATGATGGAATTGTATTATATTATCAAAATTAAAAGAAGTACCTTTTTAAAATAAGATTACTTGGTCAGGCAGTCACTGTGTACTCTAAGCCACTCCTGAAGGTATTCACAGTAATGCATCCTCGTGTGTTAGTCTGTAACCCTATTATACTTCACTATCATGGTGCTGCACCTGCTGATTAGAACTCTGAGCATCAGCATAAATGTTCTGTCTAGCATAGGTTCTTGGTAAGTACATGCCGAGCATTGAACAAAGGGTGTTTGAGTCTCCAGAGGAAAGAGACTTCAAAAACAAGTGCTATCCACCGAGGGAGCTCCAAGGACATGGGAAACAACCTGTTCACTGAGTAGACTATAAGATCATCCTTTCAATGCTACCATCAATAAAGTTTGAAGCCTGGTTCTCTCTGGTGACTCTCAAAATTCCATGCTTCGAGGTAGCTCATTGTCAGCTTTGTCCTTTTCCAACTCCACAAGCAGACTCATCTAACCCTTACAAAACTCCAAGGTCATTCCAAACATCATAGCTGAACTTTTCTTCCAGCAAACACTCCAACACCATGGTTGGGTTCCTTTGCTTTATTCCAAGGTTCCAATTTACTAATCTTGTCTCACATTTGACTGCTGTTTGGATTCTGGTTTCTCGGTACGGTCCTCATACTTTCTCCTGACCTTCTCACTTGGACCTTTGCCAGGAACCCATAACTGTTGGCCCACCCTTCCAAACCACATGCCTGCATCCTAGAAAGATATGTCTAAGTTACATCCTCTTCTTCCAGTGCCCTGCTCTTCAGTGCACACAGTTTTCTCTGTGTCTTTGCTGCCATAGACACAGAGCTTTGGTAGGTCACTTGACTTGCTCCAACAGCTAGCAGCTAGTGTTTGTCTAAAATATCCGTGTCCCTCAGAGAAGAAGGTCTGAATTAAACATGGTTTTTTCCTCTCTGGTCATTTTATGTTTCAGTTACCCTAGTTCTGACCACAACTACAATGCTCGGTAGTATGAAGAAAGCTATGGGGAATCCAGAAACACGAAAATGCCTCTGAAAAGGTGGATTTAGCTGTTGCCTGTGGACATTACTATGTTGAGCATATAAATCAGGATTCAAAGCAAAGAAGTCCCATCCTTGGTGATCCTATGAGGCCATGGCCAGAAAATCAGCAAAGCACTTCAGGATAGCATACTTTTAGGAGGAAAGACACTGAAAATGTCATCGTAACCCTCTGAAATTCCAATAGGTGTGGAGTGTTCATTTGAGCAATAAATACACCCTGTATTGCTTCAAAACCATTGAAATAAACCAAATTTTACTTTTTAATGTAGGCAATAAACTTTTCCCCTAGGATATCCATTAAGATTGTTCTAACTTTAAAAAAAATAACAGCTGACTTATTCTGTATTCCTATAGCTCAGAATAAATAGATCAACTAACTTTAAAGTTGGCAGGTTTACAGTTCTCACAGAGAAGAGAAATTAAAGCCAAACTGAAGATAAAAAAGTAAGTATTTTTTATATTTATGAAGTCTTAAAATTACAGAGCTGAACATACAAGGTCAATACAGTGCTGGCAGAGAGCTGGAGTTAAATATTTCCTACATTAGCTTTATTTCTTCAAGTGAGAAACTACTCAGGGGACAGCACAGTGAGAAGAGCAGCAGCCAGCAATGGGCTACGTCCAATTCTCTGTGCAAACTCAGTCTCTGAAAGCACATTTCCATGCCTGTGTTCTCCATTAGTCATTCATCTGTGTCTGGAATACTCAGGTCATTGTGACAACCCATCAGAGTCAATTCTCTCCTTCCATCAAATGGGTTCCCAAGATGGAACCCAAGTTATCACTCAGTGGGACACTCTTCACCCTACCTGTGCTCTTTTGTCAGTCTGAACATGCACACTTCAGTCCTCAATTCTTGGCTAGATTTTTGCACCCCACAAAATGTACAATTATTTATTATATGCCAATCAAAATGAGAATTTAAAAAAGTGTCAAATTTTACATTATGAAATACAATGCTGCCTTTAGTATTTATAAATTGTGATGCACCCTCATTGAATACTGGTGATCTAGTCTTTTTTAACACTTATTTTTCTCTCATATATTGTATCCTGACTGCAGTTTCCCCTCCCTCCTCTTCCTTCAGTCCTCCCCCTCTGCACATCCCCTTTTCATCTAGATCCATCCCTCCTCTTTTCACTTCAGGAAAGGGCAGGCCTCCAAGGACATCAACTAAATAAGGCATTCCAACTTACAATAAAACTAGGTTCACGCCCTGATACTTAGGCTGAATGAGGCAACTCAGTAGGAGGAAAGGGGCCCAAAAGCAGGCTAAAGAGTTAGAGACAGCCCTGCCAGCACTGTTAGGCATCCCACAGAAACACCAGTCTTCAGATACCTGGGTTTCTTATTACTTCAGCTCCCTGGGCAGTCTTTGCTTTTCCATCTTCCATCTCACTGTGCATCATGTCTTCTGTGAGAACGCTATTGGCAAAGCCTTGTTTTGTGGAAGAACATTTTAATCTCTCTGCTCTGTTCAAGAGTTTCCTGACACGAGCACCTATTTCAGTGCTGGAGGACAAAAATCAACAACTTTGCTTGTTCACTAAATATACAAGGCCAGCCTAACACTGCAATTTAGGGCATCACTTTCAAAGGAAACATTACATCATGTTGAGGGCCTGCCTCTGAAGCATGACTAAGAATATTAATCTTCCTGATATTCATCTCTCTGATCACCAAAAATTTATTAACACTTAATTGTCTTAAAGTTGAATTTGCTTTCCAGGAAGCTTCAATGAATTATCATACTCTAATCCTTGTCAGATATTAGTTCTTCATCTCAAAGGAGAGTTAATTTAGGTTGTTTACATGACAGAATTGGACAGAGATAAAGGTTAAATTCTGCCTTTGAAGTATAAATATATGTATAAGTATATTTGACAGCTGATATTCATATTTTTATAATTACTAAAACTATGATTAGAATTGTCTAAATATTTTATGCTATGAAATGTGCCATATTATTTCTACTCTCCCACCCTGGGAGATGACCTGACTTTTGAATTTTCATTACTCCTAAAATTATCAGCTTCAAAACAGCATTTATGAAAAAAATTAACATAAACATTTAAATGAGGCTTCTTTGAAAAGTTACTTGCTCATGTAAAATTGAAAGTCAACAATGAAATTACTTACATTAATCATTCCTTCATTCACTCAACACATAATTATGCTAAGTTTGTGGAATGCAAGAAATAAACTAAAGTCCTGTCCCTTTCATTAAGGAATCTAGTAGGAAAGCCAATTTGTATTTGTTGATTTTAGAAGCTTAGATGCACTGTTATATACAAAGACAAAATGACTAAATTCTACCTTCAGCTAGAAGCTCCATGAGTCTGGAGCCAACCTGTGCAGCTCAGTATGAAATGTCTGCTATTAGAATCAAAATAGTAACAGGTACATATTAATGTGTGATGTTTTCAAAGGCAGTTGAATAAAAGCAATGCTCAAAACAAAGAACAACACACAATGGTGGTGAGTGAGATAGGAGAAGCACACACAGACTTCACAGCCTAGAAAGAATGTTCATGTCAGCCCAGGGAAGCCAGAGTAGACAGCACTGGGCTGAAGCATGGATAAAGAGGTGGCTGAGTTGGCAGGCATGACAGAATGTCCCAGTCAGACAGAAAGGGAGGTGTCAAGACATGCAAGAATGAGACAGTGTGGTGTGTCAAACCCATAAATATCATGGTGTAGCTGGCAAGCAAATGTAGGAGTCCTGTAGATGTGAGGTTTTTCTCATAAACTGTCAGTAAGGAAAAAAAATGCTTCTAAATTAACTGAAGTGAGAATTTATCATCAGACTGGTTAATTTTTATCATTGTTTATCAAAGGGGAGAGGACCATTGACTTTATAAGTTAAAGTTAATTAAGAGTTCTTGAATACTTTTACTTTTATTATGTCCAAGAACAGTTTAATTTACAAGCCTGGAATCATATCAGAGCCAGAGCTGCTGTTCTGGACCATGGTGAGGTTGAATATGCTACTCATCTGTACTGATAGGGTCTGTTTCAAAAACTCCAAACCTCCTTTCATGATACCATTCTCTTCATCTGAGCGTTTGTATCAACTGTACATGGAGTAAAATAACATGAGCATCCAGCTAACACATAATTGATACTTTGGGTAATATGCAGTTAAGTTGTTTATTCTATGTAAGTACTTGGGAATGATTTATGAAGAGTGCCTTGGGATAATATTACCCAAAGGTGAAAAAAACTAAAAGAAGACTGAAAGAAATGCCTGATATGGACAGGTCAATTCCTGGAACGGCCAGTGCTGATAGAAGAAAATCTAATATTGTTTGTCAGATGTACTCATGGCTGGTTTCAGAGGTTCATAGGAAAAGTGTGAACTTCATGTATCTATATGAGTGGACCATGAAAAGTCCAGACTGATGATCAAAAAAGTTGAGTATTTGTATAAAAGTTTTATATAAGATAAAATTTTATTTTTTAATAAATTTTATTTATTTGTATTTTATGTATGAGTGCTCTACACGTATACCTGCAGACCAGAAGAGGGCATCTGATTCTATTAGAGTTGGTTGTAAGCCACTATGTTGTTACTGGGAATTAAGTTCAGGACCTCTGGAAGAGGAGCCAGTGCTCTTAACCACTGAGACACCTTTTCAATCACTAAGATAGATTATTAAATCAATAGTCTGATTAAAATAAAGGGTACTGACAAATGTGTGAAAATGCTACAACAAAACATACTATTTTGAATACTCATTTAAAAATTAATTTGAATATTTTAAAAATCAATAGAGCAATGAAGGTAAATTGCCCTTTGTGTAAGCCTTTCATTCATCCAGCTGACCAGCTGAACCTTCCCCAAATAAGAATGCATCCACCTGATCTGATGGCTGGCTTTAAACCATACTGCTGGCAATTTCTGGTTCTACAGTAGACTTTTATTCTGAATCTCCAACTAGATATGGGCTTGGGTAATATTAGACAGAAGCAACTTGCTCACACAGAATACATAAATATATTAGATGCTTAAATATATCAGATATATAATATATAATCTACAGATAGGTAATAAATACACACTATATGCACAAATACACTTCTCTTTCCTCTCTCTCTCTCTCTCTCTCTCTCTCTCTCTCTCTCTCTCTCTCTCTCACACACACACACACACACACACACACACACACACACACACACAAAATCTAATTCAGTTCTGTTTCTCTAGAGGATCATGATAAAAATGTAATTATGGGCAAATGGGTGAGAAATTCCACTAAGACAAGGTTGACTTTGCTGATGGACAAGGGATGAGCCAATGTACATGACAAGAGTTCTACGTGAGCAAGTCAGACAAGAAAAGGAAAAAGGTGGAGGTAGGAACGCAGGTGACTCCTGCAAGCACCAGCAACTCTGAATGTCTCTGAGATCATGCAGTCAGTGGCCTGAGCTGTATTTATACAGCTTATAAAGTATTGGAGGAGAAAGAATCCAGGGGCTTTGGGTTCAGACACCATGCTGAGAAAGAATGAGCTCCACTGTATGAAACTCAGTGTTGAGCTAAAAAGCATCAGAGAATACTTTCAATTAAACATTAGCTCGCCAGGGTGTAGGTGAAGGGGTGCAGAGAGGCAATATTTGAAAAACAAAGCAATTAGACACAGTTTGAGAAGACTGAGCTTGCTTTCCTGTCCCATCACGTGACTTCTGCACTTCCCCCTAAATACAACCTGACAGTGAAGGAAAAATAGCAGGAATTCCTCGGATGCTTCTGTGACAGCTTCATCATTCAAGCAAATCTCTGGATAAAAAGAAGGATTTGTGGGCCTTAAAGCACTCCTTGTTACTGTAAGACATCTAAGCCTAGAACAAACTGCAGGCCAGGCGGCACTAAGGCCTCAGACTAGAACTGCTTTCCCCACAGTTGCAGGTAAACACATTCCTCATGCTCTGGCCACACTCCAGACAACTCGCAGTACAAAGAAAGATGAGGCTGAAACTATCATGGCAACCTAAAGCACAAAGACTGTGTAAAGAGCAGAATTAATTAAAATGTTCTTTGGCGAATTCTCTCCTTCCCCTCCGGCCTCCCTCCTTCCCACCCCTTGGCCATTTACTTTTTTTTTTTTTTTTTTTTTTTGACAACAAGAATGCCATCAAGGTCAAACTTAACGAAAACGGATTTTGTCTTGTCTGCTTAAAAGGCAAGATATAAAAGTCGCAGATATCAAATTAATATTTTGCCTCTAATGTCAACGCTAATCAAAAATACCTGTTAAAGTAAATTAGGTTGTTTCCTGTGCCTTTTAAAAAATAAAGAAATGCCCAACTGAGAGTCTACTTGAGTTTGAAAGGGGAGAAAGATGGTAGACTTGCTGATGGATTTTCTGTGGGCTGATCTGAGTACTGAGAAGAATATCCAGCTAGCTGAGCCTGAATCCCTTAACCTTCACCCAAGTCCTGTACCACCCAGGGCTTCCTTGGCTTCATTTCTCTTAGAAAATGCATTCTACTGAGAGGAACTCTCCACCTCCACAGCACTCAGCAACAGCAAGCTTTCTCTGCTTGCTCCCACGAGGAAGCCCAGGTTTTTCCAAGGACAAGGTGCTTGGAGACATTGAGTCGTAAAACTCAGCCTTTTCTATCTTTCTGCTCTTATAATTTACCACTTCCTTCCTGGTATCAAAGCTGGGCTCTCCAAGCACTATTCTCTTCCTCCTAGCATTTGGAAAATAGGACACAAGAGCCCAGGAGCTGGAGTAAATGTGAACATTGCTATCCCTGCAGGAATTTTCCTTACATTGTCCCAGGCTTGGTGCTCAAACACACATTCTAGGGTAAATGCCGATTGTGACTTGAGAGTTTATTTTAAATTGAATCTTTAATATGCAAATGTGAGATTCACCTGGGGCACCATAAGAATGAAATCTATCCTACATCCTGACTTGCACTCTTACATTAAAAGGAAGAAGAGTAATTTTTAACACACCCCTACGATGGTTTTATGCAAATTCTTCAAGCTAGGCAAATTATTTTGTGTTAAAATTTTTCAACCCCATAAAAACAGGAGTGAATTTATGTGGCATTTTAAAACGATGTTGGGCACATTGTAAAGCTATTTCATCTCATTTATAAAGAAGAGTGAACATAAAAACAGGCCACAGCATAATTAATAGTGAAGTGATTTATGGCACCACATCCTTCTCCATGCATATTTATTCATTTTCTGTAGTCTGGTGCAAGTTTTCCCTACCCACACCCTCAATCTCCTCCTTTGCCACAGAAGAGAAATGGAGTAGGCAGACTCACAATAGGGCACGGAGGTGGTCTCTGACACACACATATGCACACACACGTCCTCACACACATACCTTTTTTGTGATAATTATTAATTCTCAGTCTAGAATTCCCTGAAGGCTCCTAAAAGTTCTGGAACCTGCATCCTATTTTGACAGGTTCTACATATTCCGTCTAGGGCACTGAGAACTTTTACAAGCCCCAACTGAAGCTGATACAGACTGAGACCTACACTACGCAAAGTACTATAATATGGTTAGACAAAGCTATCATGTAGAATGTGACTGCTACTATTATTAAACTCAGGTACTACATGGTAAGGCTCTTCTGCTTCTAGTTCCTCTTTAAAGTTATGATTGGTAACAATTTAATAAATATAGCTTCAGTTGCTACTATGTGTCAAACATAATACCAAGACCCTGGAAATTCAAAGATAAGCCATACATATATTCCCTGACTTTAAGGCTGCCTTATTTTGCCTTTTATATCACAGATTTCTACTTTTTCCTAATGTGTGCAAACTATATCATGGTATCTTAAAGAGGGATCTGATTTTCCCACTTGGAACTTCCTTTACAAACTGTGTTATGGCTGTGGATGAGAAATGGTAGGCTCATTTATATATCTGCATAACAGCAGTAAGAATATTAGAAACAAATTGTTTTTGAAATTAATTAGCATTAGTTTCAATTCCAGGTAAGCGAGATCCTCTCTCCTTGTGAAGATTGGATGCATTGGTGCTTACCAGACCTAAGGTAATGACAGTATGACAGCTGTTAGGACTGTGTCACTCCATCCTTTCCTTCCTGGAAAAACTGATGTTCAATTCAGTGTAATGAGATAGGGTCTAAAATATTTAAAAGCTTTTCAAAAGAGGCATTTTGAATATAGACTTAGAACAGTAAATATGTCTACGTTATTTTGGAAGGATGCCATTTAATTTCTCCTGATTATGTTGAGTTGAAAAGTCTGTCCACAATGGTTTGATGAGATAAATTGAAATAATTGTTGTAGTCTTACACAGGATAACATGAGCACACTGAACAGACTTACCAGACTTGCAATCTAAGTAAGTAGCTGAAATTTGAGCAAAAGTTGACTCCAAAGCCAAAATATAATCCTACATGGAATCCAAACCAACAATGGCACAGTCTTTGTACTTTGTAAGTTGTACACTACCACATTCAGATTGTATCAGACAGATGTGTTTCTGTACATTTCTGATACATATTTCATGTTAAAAGTGCATGTTCCCACATTTTAGTTAACAAAGAGGCATTTGATTCTCCCTAAGATATCAGTTGTAAAGAAATGCCATTGTTTTTATGTTTCACAAATTCTGTACTTTTTTTTAGAGCCTGCTCCCTATGTGTTAACTACTCCATCCTTTGAGGAGTGGATGGAGGGTGGCTTGGAGGGAGGTGGGGAGGAGTGGAGGAAGGAGAGGGAGGGGGAACAGTGGAGGGTATGTAAAAAAACCAAAGTTTAAATAAAAAAGGGAAAAAAGAGATATCTTTTAAAGAAATGCACTTGTGACTGTCTAACTAGGTATATCCTAAAATAGTATTGCCCTAAGGGGAAGTATTCTACTATTATACTGCTAAATAATAATAGCATCAAACCAACTTTTAATGTGCTATCATGATAGCCATAGAATAACACGTCTCTCAGCCATTATCAAAGATGCCTTTTTTTGAAGAAGATGGTAATTAACACAGAGAACCACAACTTGTCAAAATGAGAGAATAAGAGGCCATAGAATGCTCTGCCCAGAGTTCAACATCCAAATCACAAAACCTTTTTCTGAGGCTCAGAGATCATTGTAGAAGGGAGCTGTAAAGAGTGGAAGCCAGAGGTGTGGATGACACAAGAAAACAGTGTCTTCTGCACACAGGGTAGAAGTGTTATGGTGGACATGAATATGATCAAAACACATGGTACAAACTCCTCAAAGAACCAATTAAAAACTTTTGAAGCCAGGCTTACTTAAGTGCCAATCAATAATTCCTAAGACTTCCAGGATAATAGAAAACCATAGCATGCCCTCACATACCTTCCATCATCATAATAATATTGAGAAGCTAATAATATGATTATGCAAGGCAATCACATCGATAAACTGATAATGTAGTTATGTCCAGGCAGGAGGTGAGAAAGATGAGCAACTGATTACTGAATATAAACATTCACACTCATATTTTTTTTTAAATTCAGGCTACAAAGGAAAAATAATGAAGGATTATGATTATGATCATAGTAAGATCCAAAGTAAAATAACATTTACTAGTGATTCACATCTTATGTCTACTTAAGCCTTTACATGATCATTTTCAGGGATCTTTCCTAGATAAACTGTTTAATATAGGAGTGTTCTAGTTATGACTTCTTGCCTTCAGTACTTCGTACAGAACATTTCCCCCAATTCCTCCCAAGATCATGCTTTCCTGTGGTATATAGAGGGCCATGTCAACTCTGAGTCTTCTCTTTCTAGGTTAGGCTCCTCAGTTCTGAAAATCTTACATCACAGTGTTAAGCTTTCACATGTCCCAGCACAGTGACCAATCTGCTACAGCTGTCTTCTGATTCATAACTTTGCCTGGCAGTGAGTTCACGCTCAGCTCAGGCTAAACACACAGTTCCAGAGTTGAGGGCAATGGCAGATTCACCCTCACTGTGAGTGCTTGGTTTTTTGTTTCTATGACAAGTTATGGGTAGAGTATAGGTTCAAGTCTCAGAGGCCCTCAGAGACTTTTTTCACATCAATTAGTATCAAGTCATGTCTGGTCTCCCTAAACCTGAACTAAGATATGGTTCATGGCTCAATAGTTTATATTTATCCCTGTTATATTTTCTATTTATAGTGGAAATACATTGTTCTATCTTATTTAAAAAACAAGATCTGTAATCTATTCTTGGCTTGGCCTATTCAACACTTTTTTTCCTTTAAAAAATAACTCATATAGCCTACTCAACAGGGTTTTTAAATAACTCATATGAAGACATGTTTTAAAATTTATTTTCTATCCTTTGTACTTTGTGTCATGCATAAAACTGGTAAACATGCTTTTGTGTAACTACCACATTGTTATCCATACTTTCTTGGAAAAGGAAAAAATAGAATATGCTTAGATTTCCTGCCTGCATATAAGCTGGCTTGCCATAGGCCAAAATATCCTCTTTATTAACCAATGGTATTCACAAGCTACAGAAAGATACTCCACATCCTAGGCAGATCTGATGATGGTTCCATTTTTCATTTCCCTAATGATTTCTGTAGAAAGAATATATACTTACAAACCCATGTGATCGGTGAGATTGCAATGTGAACTCTTCGCCAACAGGATGAGCCTCATCATCTATGTAAATAATGGTTTTTATTTTCACCATCTTTGAACTGCTCTGCTTCTCTGTGAGTGTTTTTCTTGGGATTGTGTGAACAGCTGAATTTATGTGTGGCCCAGATGAGAAGACACACAACACCAGAAGCCTTGCCTAACCAGACTGGCAGAAGAGGTTAACCTATGCCTTTCAGGGTTTATTCTTAACTGACTAAATGGGGTATTGATGAATGAACTGCTGGAGAATACCATTCAAATCATCTTAGGGGAGATGTCAAAAGGACAGAGGCCCACCATGAATATCTTGTCATGAACAGTCCTGTCCATACAGCATTCCATCAAGCATCCCAAATTAGGAAAAAGCAAGAAGTGAAAAAATACCTTATATTTTTTTCCTGAATATTTTATATTTATAATTTTTCTAGCATAAGATCATAGAGATTTACCATTATGAACCTGTTCTTGACTTTTTCTCTCTCAAAATGTACAGAGAATCTTCCTGATACCATCACTGGCCAGAAAGATTTGTAAAAAACAAAACATTAGAATATTTTCTTTATTTTTAAGTTTAGAAACATGGAAAATTAGTGGTCCTTCCCTTCTAGCATATCCCTCGACCAACTAGAATAGTGGTTTCATAAGCACTAAAGAATTAGGAAGGGAAAACTGAATGGGGTAATTTCCACACTTATTGCTCTGGTAAAGTTCATGTATAAGAAAATATACAAGTACAGGACAATGTGGCTGGAGAGCATTAATAGAGACTGGGGTACCAAATGCTTCATACTACAGAAGCCAAGCTATTCTTTAATTATGCTAGAAGATGTCTTTTATTCTGAAAATGGAAGGGTATTTGTGTATTTACAAAATCATTAATAAAAGTGTAAATAAGGCTGAAAATAACCTTTGAGGTAACATGATTTTTTAAATAAAATAAAGCCTTTTTTATTCATGTATCCCCTTGCTTCCACTCCCTTCCCCTTGCCAATCTCTCCCAGTCAGCCTTCAGCCTCCCTCCTCCCCATCCCTCCATTCCCTCCCCCCAAAGAGCAAGAAGTCCCAAGCTCAGCATTCACTCCAGGCAGCTCCGATTTGCTCATCCTAATATCAAGACGGAGTTAGGTGTTCCTCTGGAGGAAATGGGCTTCGAAGTGCAAGTCCATGCACAGAAACACAGTCTGATCCCTCCACTTGAGACTCCACATACTGCCTATGTCAGTGGACAGTTGCCTTCCCTTGGAGGGCCTAGATCCTTTTCCTGATGATTCCTCAGTGGCTGTTCTTGATTCAGTGAGCTCCCCAGAGCTCCAGCCAGCCATCACTGTGGGAATTTTCCTCATAATCCCTATCTCCTTGCTCATATAGATTCTCCTCCCCTACTCTCAGTTGGACCAGAAGCTCTGCTCAGTGCTCAGCCATGTATCTTCTGCTCAGTGCTCAGCCATGTATCTCTGCCTCTATCTCTATTCATTGTTGGATGTAAGTTCTATGATGGCATTTAGGGTGGCTATTCATTTGATTATGGGAAAAGTCCTGTCTAGGCACCACCTTCATTATTGGTTGGAGACAAAGCCAAAGACATCCTGTGAGTTCTTGGAGGTTTCCCTATCTTAATCTTTGCCTACAGACATTTAATCCAAAGACTCTACCACTGTGCTGTCCAACATCTCCCTACATAAGAATCTCCATGTCCCTGAAAAGCTACTTGATAATTTAATGAAATGAAGATATACTGTATCGCTGAGTTATGATATTTCTCTTAATTTGCAAGTCTAGTCCACCCACAAATGTGAGAAAATGATTTTGTCATGTCTTATTCTTAATGAGTCAAGCCCCATGGCTTTTTTTACATAGCCATTTAAACACAACTTGTTCTAGAGGATTTCTGCCCTTGGGAATTTTTGAGTCAAAAGGTTTCAGGTCTATGAAGGTATAGAATATAAAAGTGGTAAAAAAATTTGCAATACTGAGAAAGGAAGCAAGAAGACAACACATTCAGAATATGCAAACACTGTGTCAATCTTTACTTCTGATGTGTTGTACTTTAATTCACATAGGTGAATTCATGGGTGAATTGGAGAAGTGCTTCTGAATCAACTGATACAATGAGTGAGAAACTATGAAAACAATTGTCACTGGATGGTTTAGCACAGAGGACAACCATGGTATGTGCTGGTCTCCTGGATGACTGACTGCTATGAGCACCACACATATAGCTGTCATTCTCATTATAGCTCACAATGCTATAGCCCCACTCACAGCTGCCAGGCATTGTGCATTGTTTACTTATTAAATTCACTTATTAATAAGTTCACTTATTATTAAAAGTAAGGCTACTTTTGCTACTTAGCTCTCAGTTCTCCTAATATATGAAGCCCTAGCATCTTTAAGAAGAGAGGATACTGTTAAACATTCGAAACACTGTATGTTTTCAGACCTGGGTGTTTCATTGCTAGTAATTCTACCTATTGGTTAAGTGCTTACTGTATGTTATATTTTATTTGAGAATCTGAGCTTTGTGCCTAAAATGTCAACTATCTACTAAGTAGCCTATAATATTTTCCCCATTGCTAAAGATTTAGTTTGGTACATTTAAGATTTAAAGAAAATATGTGACATATATCTTGTGTAGATGGAGAGTAATCTGTTCTTGGGGTCACTCTAACTCTATACTCAGTCATCACATCATCTATTCTGCTGCTGCCAGCTATCAGCTCCCTTTAGAGGAATCCATGTCAACTCCAATACCATGAGGTCCTCAGAACAAGAAATAAATAGGAATGCCTTTGGCTAATTTAATGGTCCTAAGCAAAGAAAAGAGAAGCAATCTCTTCTTGAGATTTATTATAAAACACAACAGATTTTGCATTTTATGAGAGTAATATCAAGGAACTGGCATTGAGGATTAAGGGTGTGCTAGTTATAATTAATGGCTTAGCTTAAGATGTCAATTTAGAAGATTATCCCTATTTTCCAATTTAATGACAAATATAAACAATGGTCAGTCAAGTACCCCATGGCTGGAAGGGCACTGTGAGTCTCAAGTAGGTAAGGATCAATGTAGGAAACCATTTCTTTATACTTTTTAAAGAGATAAAATTTATTCATATATTTTATATGATATACTCTCTCCAAACTCATTCAAGATCTTCCTCACTTCCCAGTCCACACAAATCCCACACTTTCTTATTCTTTCATTAAAAAATGAACAGGCATCTAGAAAAAACACAATAAGATGAAATAAAAAAGAACAAATCAGGATATGAAAAAACAAACAGGAAAAAAGACACACACACACATATAGACAGACAGATAGATAGATAGAGAGAGAGAGAGAAAGATAGAGAGATGATAGATGATAGATAGATTCGTGTACTCAAAAATCTTAAAAAGCATGTAACTGGAAAATATTTACATAAACATCTTTCAAGGTAAAAATGAAAATGTCCAGAAAAGGCATTATAGCCAAAAATACTTCTAATAATATCAAGTTTATCTTATGTTGACCATCCATTGCTGGACATGGAGCTTGACCTTTAGTGTGGTTTGTATGCCAGTGAGCTCCCTGGAAGAAATTCATTTGTGAATGGTCATCATTTGGTGCTAGCACTGGGTTAGGAATTGGGAGCTTACGTCCACAATGGAAGACATTTCTAAATGTTACCTGGCTTTTCACATGCTTAGAATTTAACAACATACAGACATACAAGAACACATTTTAAAAGAAAGAAAATGAATGGATTCACAGGGACATGATAAATACTCCACATTTCGGGTAAGTTTTATGTTCAAGTTCTGTAAAGATCTTAGACTGGATATTTGGGGGAAAGTAGAATTTATTTCACAAAAGTGTTTATAAAAAATAAATACAAAATATATACTAGAAAATCCTTGGCGAGAAAGACAATCAGATTGAACTTGCCAGAATCAGTTATTCATTAAGGCTTAGATCCAGACTGATGCAGCAAAACTCAACAGGCTAGAAATGTAAAACTTCTCCTGACAATCCAAGAGTGAATTTTCAAAGTCCTGATACTATGAAAAGAGTGATCTGTAGAGATGATGTAGAGCTTTACTGCCCCTTTAATGGTTCTTTCAATGACTCATCTCCAGTACTCCAAGCTTATTATGCATTAGAGAGACCCGGATAATGAAGAAACAAAGAATATTCTTAAAAGGTGAATGTCTAGACTCAGAACTACAAAAACACTCTGCACATATATGAGGTAGACCACAGAGAGGAGATGTGAGCAGTGTGAGCAGTGTGGGCAGTGTGGGCAGTGTGAGCAGTGCGAGCAATGAGGAACATGAGATGAGAGCGTGTGTTAAGACACAAAAGTGCATTCCTGTGGTTGGATGAGCAAGGAGGGGTCGCACTGAGCACTAACCATCAATTAATGAGCAGCAAATCATCTCAGAGTTCCTTTGTTAATGTATAAATACATTAATATGGTTGAAAACCAAAGATAAACCATTTTCAAAAAGCCTAACAGTGTTGAGTTGGGAATTGGTAGTTGGGAAAAACACAAATTTGAGTTGAGATAAAGCATCAATAAGAGCAGAAATTTGCTCCAAATTCATAGGTTTCCTATTTTCCTATTTCCCAACTACTCTACCCAAAGTATAAAACACCTACTGACATCTACATTTCTTTTCAGAAGGACAATACATAATTCTCCATGGAAAGACTTTTTATTGAAAGATAGTTTAGAAGAGTACCCTCCTTCCATGCCTGGGTATCACAAGAACTCACAGGATGTTCCTGGCTAGGTCTCCAACCAATTGTGAAGGTGTTGCCTAGACAGAACATCCCCTATAATCAAGTTAATAGCCACCCCAAGTTCCATCACAGAATTTTCATCCAACAATGAATAGAGGTAGAAGCACAGATTCATGGCTGAGCACTGGGCAGAGCTCCTGGTCTAACTGGGAGCAGAGGAGGAGAGTCTATATGAGCAAGGGGATTAGGGATTATGAAGAAAATTCCCACAGTGATGACTGGCTGGAGCTCTGGGGAGCTCACTGAATCAAGAATAGCCAATGGGGAATCATCAAGAAAAGGAACTAGGCCCTCCAAGGGTAAGCAACTGTCCACTGACATGGGGAGTATGTGGAGCCTCAAGAGGAGAGATCAGACTGTGTTTCTGTACATGGACTGGCAATTTGGAGCCCATTCTCTCCAGAGGAACACCTAACCCAATCTTGATATTATTATGAGGAAACTGGACCTGCCTGGAGTGGATGCTCAGTTGATCCACCTTGGGACTTCTTGTCCTTTTAGGGCAGGGGATGGGAGGATGGGGAGGAAGGAGGCTGGCAGCTGACCAGGAAGGGGAAGGAAGTTGGAATAAGGGGATACTTGTATAAAAGAAGACTTTATTCTATAAAAATTAGTTTTAGAAAAAGAAAAAAGAAGTGAAGTGAGAAAAAAATGGGTAAACATGAAAGGAAGGATAACATGTAATAGAAAGAGCAGTAAGCAGCAGACACAGGACTGCCACTGACCTATACATTCTATAAGCTACAGTCACCAAAAAAATGTGGGACTACAACAAATCCCTATGAGAAAAAAAATGCAACTGTCAAATATTTCAAATAACCAGATTTTTCCTAATTTTAACTCTTGAATTTTCTATGTGATCTTAATATTGCTAAAAATTAATTCCCTGTGCTCAAATATTTCACCAGAATACTTCCTAATGTTTTAAAATAAAACTATTTTGCTCTCTCAAGTTGCTAATAAATTTATAATGCAGCAGATCTCTATAATTAATATATTAGGCAAGAGAAAGTCATGGATATCATCTTTTTTCTCCAACAAGCATGATTAGAATTACTTCATAAATTATTCACATACTCTGTTAGAATAATAAAACAGCAACTCTTTCTAGAGAAATCACATTATTTATTGGGAGCATGTAGTAAAATTCCTTTAAAGTGTTGTTTTGATAATATGTAGGACAAGGTACTTCCAACAATCATTAATGCTTGGTTCATCTTGTTTGAAATTTGTGGCATGGGCATCCCAATTTCATTTGCACTTGTTTCAATTGCATCTATTATAGGTGATGCATAACCTTTAAGGCATGCCAACCTTCCAGCAGAATTATAAAGCTGAGGGGAAAGAGTCTTTATCTATCTGCTTCCTTTTTCTCCATTATAAAACATCACCTCATCCACCATAATGAACCACCCTCCTAACATAACGCTTCTGCACACAGAGACATACTTCCTCATACTCTTAGTTATAAATCAGACTTCTGGCATCCAGCCTACCTCTACCAATTTATCAGTCACATTGATTTATTTATCAGTGTCCTTGCATTTTAAAACACATTAATTAAATTAACTGATCTTGTCTAAGAAAACTTTTCACTGTCATGTTATAGTTAATATTTAATGATGTTAGTAACACCTGACTATTAAGTACCTCAGTGATAAAAATATGTATGGACCATGTTCTTTGTGATTAGGTGTATTTACAGTCTTATAAACTATAGGAAAAGAAGTCAATGCATATAAGTAACGCAAATTAATGTTTTAAAGGAGGAGATGCTGACCCAGAAAAAGAAAAAGTGTCTAATAGAACAAATCTGAAAGTGACTGTCAGTGAGTAAGGGTTCACTTTTCAACTCCAACCTGTGGTAAGCAGTGTTCTTGAAGTCTTAGAGGTGAGAAAATAGATCTTTCAACTAAATGCCAGTTCATCAGCTGCAAAACGGATTCTCACATCTTAACACACAGAGCAAAGTGCTTGACAAATGTTTGAAGGTCAATTAATTAAAAGGCTAAAATACATTGGTAAGTAACAGGTACAGAGAGGTGAAAATTCTCTCCCAGTCCCACAATTACTCTGTTAGCATCTTTCTGAAGCCATCAAGCTTTGCTGGGTTCTATATTATACAATCTGGGCTCTCTTTCTTTCTCTCTCTCTCCCATCTTCTAAAGAGAAGATAATTCATATCATCTTCTTAGGAGAAGGAATTATTCACCATTGACCTGAGATACTTCAGGAACACAATTTACCTGGCTGTTTCAGTTCATTATCAAAAGACAAGGAAAACAGACAGCACCACACTGTTTTGTTAACCTAGTTTTCGACTTTGAATGGTGAAGAAAAGTCAGTATCTGGGCATTTGGAAGGAGAGAGCTCCCAAAACATGATGAAGGGACCAACAACCTCCAACTGTCCAGAAAGAGACCAAATGCCCATGCTGAGAAAGTTCTTTGTACTTGATCATTCAGACCTGTACAGGGATTTCTTCAAAGCATGCTGATGTGTGTTATGCATGCAGAGAGAGCATCTTGTTTTCATGTTGTCTATAATAAATTATAAGTGTAACAGCGGGAGCTTTTTCAATACTATTTGTAAATACAGCCAGAGGCTATTAAGTGATTGGTGTATCAAATAAATATAATTAGTAAATAGTGAAATAACATGTTTGTAAACTGCCTTTGGAAATATGTGATTAGACCAAAGACAACGATTTCCGCCAAAGCTTCTAAGTGTTTCTTAGAGATACCAGAAAAATAATTTAACAATTTCCTTAATGACTCCAAGAAATTTCCATGTAAATCTGCTAAGAAGGTAGATTATTTACTGAGTCCAAACTCCTTTTTACATGCTTCATGTGGAAAATGTAAGTATGAGGGGGGATGCTCAAGTGTACATCATAATTTTTCGAGGGGAGCTAAAATGTGCTTGATTATTGACTCTAAGTTTTTAAATTGGCGTTTGATGAGGTTCAAAAGGAGCTATAAATATACCTCCACATGCAGAGTGCTCTCAGGCTATACAGTCATTCTCAATTACTAACACTTAAATTTATTGCACCAAGTCAATCAGTTTGGGGAGAAGGAGGCACCCTGCCCTTCTCCACTCTGGCAGTGGGACAATATGCTCCTTTCCATGGAGAAATGAAAACCAAAGACTTGTCCAAGTCCACTCCTCCACTAACCAATAAATTACATTCTCTCCTCCCACCACAGTCCTCAACTCACAACCTTCTTTGCCCATTTATATATGACTTTCCAGGTCCTCATGCATATAAATAAAAATACACCTAGCTTTCAAAACTCTCCAATAGTTAGTAATACCTTGGCCAATGTGTATACATTTCTGGTAATTCCCAAACTTTTGTTTAGGCTGTTTTCCTCCTCTAATATTTGGTGCTTAAGTCTCGTTTTATTCCAACCCTAAACATACTTTTATTCTCCATACTGGTCAGAAATTTCTGCCCACAATGACTTGCAACTCATAGCTTAGGTATATTACCAATGAATAAAGTTTCCTCTTATTCAACTGAGCTCATCTTATATTGAAATTCTCCACCTATGTGATCTGTTCTGCCTTTCTCTTATATTCTTGCTTTCTTTCTATGTAGGTTTTTCTATATCTTTCTGGATAATGCCAAGATATTGTAAACAGAGAACACGTGAATAATGACAAATGATAATGGAATTAATGGTGACTAACACATGTTCTTTATTTATTAATATATATTAATATTAACAAATTGTTGCATGTAAGCCTTATAAATCCACATGAAATAGAAAATTAAATATGTCTTCAATATGCAATAAAACAGTGGTGTCTAAAAGTTGATTTAATCAGCTAATCAATAAAAACTGAGTTCAAAGTGTAATATGAAGTTTCTGACTGTGTCTTTCCAGCTTAGCTCTGAGATCTGGATCAGCAATTCCACTGAGACACAAGCAGTCCCAAAGAAACACAGATGATTATATTAATTTTATGCTGATTGACTTAGGGCCCAGGCATATAACTTGCTAACTACTTCATCTTATCTCAACCCATGATTCTTATCTTGTTCAGCCATGTGGCTCAGTACCTTTTCTCAGAGCAGCATTTCAACTTCTTTCCTCTGTGTCTCCTGGCTTTTATGCAGTATCTCTGCTCTGTTCTTTTTGTTCTCAAAGTCTGGTAGCCCCACTTACACTCCCTGTCTGCCTTTGGCCAATAAACACTTTATTAAACCAGTAGGCAGAACAATTATTTACAGTGGAACAGAACATAATCCCAGTACATAAAAGAAGGTAGGTATACATAATTAATTACCCATGAGATATTTAACAGTGCATTCAGAGTACGTATTTAAATTATATTAAATATGTGTGGCTCTGATACCACATATATTTATGTGGTATTGGATGCTTACTTGACTGAGCTACATAGCCATTTACTGTATTTACTTAATTTACTCAATATGCACAAACTTAGGTCTGACTATATGTACCATGATAATTCCTAGATTCTGAAGATTAATAAAATATGGCCTCTGCCCTAACACAGCTTCTAGTCTTGGCATTCTATGAGACTGCATCTATATTTTTGTTTCCCATAAATTAGAGCCTCGGAAAAAATTATATGGAAGGCAGGAGAAAAAAATAGCTTAAAAATATTTAGACCTCAATAGTCAATTGATGGGTTGGTTAATCAATGCCTGATGTAAGAAAAAAAAAAAGGTAAAATATATGTAAGAATACTAAACATAGATTGGTTAAGTGACTATGTAGACATTTTTACAATTTTCTGAAAAATCCAAGACAAATAAAGCTTCCTAGAAAAAAATAATCTCTATTCCCCTGGGGCAGTATGCTAAAGCCTATATTTATCTGTCCAATGCAGAGGTGTGAATCCTTGTGAAGACCTCAAGGCCAGATCAAATGAGACTGCTTCTTTCCAGTGTGGGGGCCTCTGGGGATAACTTTAATACTGAGCACTTAGTCATCATGGTTGATGGCTTCAGCAGCCTCATTTATCAGGGATCTATAGTTAAATTTAATTTTCATGTGAGTGGAGTACAGCCATGGGAACCAGGCTCCTTGGTGCTGATCTGCCCCCGTTGATGTCTTCTGAAGTGGAAATGATGGATGCCACATGTTCTGGCTGTGATTAAATTTGCTTTGACAAAGCAGCATGGAAATCTGATTTTCAATAGACTTCTGCATTTCACCTAGTGCTGAGTAAACAGATACAGAACATAATGCTTGCATGGCTGTCAACCGGGCAGCTAATTCATTGTGTCTATCTAATCAGGCTGTCCATTAAATTATTATTTGTCAATAACACACAGAGTCATTTTTTGAAACTCTGAGGATCGGGAAGCTTGTGTTTAAGTAAATAAACATAAAGGGTTTGACGACGTCTTAGGTTTTTCCTGGGAAGGGCCAAATAACTCATCAGTCTGGATGTCTCCATTCTCCTGAAGAATCAAAGCATCATTTAAGATTTTAGTTTCAGTTCACTTAGCTCGCATTTCCAATGCAAACAACATCATCCAATTACAACAGAGAACGAAGATACAAACATTGACACTTTAGCTCCCCAGTTTATCTTTAAAAGAAAGTGAAGCAGAAAATCACATTAAGTATGCAACTTATGTTATGCCTAGAAGTCTCGCCTGTAGATGACCAGACTCCTGGGAAGGCTTTCCCTTTGGGCAGAGGCCACAGAGCTGTATACAGCAGGTGAGAGTGGTACAGAAAATGGCTGAAGATGCTTTTTCCCCCTTCATGTTATCTTTCTTTAATAGGTAACAAGTTTTGCTTTCTCACATCATCTCCTGAAGGCCACTATCCAAATTCCATACATTCTGAGTCATTCAAGAACAATGTGGGCTTCTAAAAACATTACCCTTTCAAACCTTCTTTCTTACCAGCCAGTGGTCACCTGTAGGGAGCTGCGTTGTACCACGCCCTAAAGGTGGCGCTGGTTTCCGCCTTCCACCTTTCTCGATGGTGAGTGCTCTCGGGAGTAAACAACTCCTTATTGGCTGTAGGTGAGGATGGTGGCTTGCTTCCGTGCCTCGGGACCTATGGACAATGTCTACAAGATTGGCAGCCCAGAGGGTATTTAGCCACGAGCGGACTCCCCCCCCTCCATGAGAGAGTGGTCGTTCGTCATATGTCTGAGAGTGAGAGTGAGTGAGTGAGAGACAAGGAGATAATCAAAGGCCCGAATAAACTATAAACTGCAAAGAGAAGGATCCGGTGTTGCGTGTTCCTTGCTGGCGAGGTGGCGCGCGACAGTCACCAAAAATATTGCTGGTGGAACCCACAGATCTTGAATATTCCTTAACTGTTAAGTAGCTGGGCTTTGCAATGCACTTGGATAACCACACTAGCTGATAAAGCTTTGAAACCTTTAACTACTCATTGAGGAAAACATACTATGTCAAAATGTAGTTCTAAGTATTAAATGAAATAATGTCTGTCTGAGTAGAACCCTCTTATCTCTTTGAACATACCCTGTACCTCATGTATAAGAACCTCCTCTCCAAAATTATGGAAGAGCTTACTATCAAGCTATCAATATTCTTGCTCCACCTTTTCACAAGAAAAAAAAAGAGAGAGGTGAAACACAAATTCTGGTTTGTATTTTATGAAAGCTCAGAGCTAGATATTGGGGAAAAAGCTAGAATATCAGAGAAAGGAAACAGACAACTGTCAAATCTCAGCAGCTAACATCTCAAGGGTAAAAACTATCTTTCAAATTCTTTGGCCTGCCTCCTTGTCACTTCTACAGAATACATCCTCTGCCTACCCCTCCTTAAATATCTTCTTCACCCAGTATTTTCACTTCTGGGTTCAACTCTGCATCATAATCCTAGAGTCAGGATTAAAGGTGTAAGCTACTACTGTTTGTTTGTTAGACCTTGAACTCTCAGAAACATAGAAAGATCTCTATCTCTGGAGTTATGGGATTAAAGGCATAGGTCACCACTGCCCTTTCCCATGCTGGGATTAAAGGCATGATTTACCACTCTCTGATCCTCCTGGCTTGACTGTGGTGGATCTGATCTCTGATATTCCAGACTAATTTTATTAAATATAAAATATTTCACCACGGTTGGGGGAAGGCTTGCTGGTGAGATCTGTGTGTTCTTTAGATCTAACCCAGAATGGTACAGACTCCTGATGGGTATACATTCATGGGCCAACAGTTCTAGGCCAATCTGTTGTAATTTATATAGCTTTGGATTACACATTGTCTGTGAGAAATATAGGCCCTAGAGGCTTCCAGGTGTCTGGAGGCCAGCCTGGACTCAGCCATTTCAAACTGATTATAACTGGTGCCTTAAGACATGTGCTCAGAGCACTTCCTCATAGCCATGAGGGTCCCTTGATAAACCAACCAGGGTTCTGTAAGGGGCCTTGGTAACAGAGGCAGAGTCCTGAAGTGAGATGACCTGGACCAGCAAGAAACCACATAGCAGCAGCAAATGCCAGTAAAACAAAACCCTTCCCCTGGCTGGAAAGGGGGTACTTAGGACTTGCCCCTTCTTCAATAAATTAAACTAGATTGTTCCAACTATTTGCTATAGCCTGTGAATCCATGCTTTCTTGCCCCCTTGCCCAAAAGGGAGCTATCAGGGCCCTGGGCCTAGATAACCCTAACAATTGGCCTCAAGTTCAACTAGTGTTTCTTGTCTACCTTTACCTACAACAAAACTAGCAATCTCTATTGCACAAGCAAGAAAAGTCAGTTTCATTGATGCTTAGTGATTTGTTCTAATTCACAAAACTAGTTACAAGAAGATGCAGACTCAGTCAACTGTGTTTTAAATACAACCCTACAGTGTTTTCTTAATGCAAGTGGACTGGCTATCCCCTGAGTGCCAAGAGTCCTAAGTTCTCAAGACAAGCTTTATTTTTAGTCCCATGACCTTGGGCCACTGTGCTACTTTACTTACTCAAATGCATTTTGTTGCCAAAACACTTGTGCCCTCCAGGAAGCTGGCATTTCCATACTATTTGCTGTAAAGATGGCCAGTGGGTTGGCCCATGACCTTTTCTTCAAGTGAAAGAATGATCATGACTGTAACAGCACTAATGGATCACCATCAGTCCTCTGCCCGGCTGACCTGCACTACAAGAGCAATAAATATAAGAAACAGTTCAAAGCTGAATACAATTATCATGGGTTGAAATACATATTAACTGCATCCAATACAAAGGAGACAGTCTCCTAATGATCTTCCAGAGTTCAAGGTCATAATGATATTATAGTTTAAGAAAGAACACTAAAGCAGTAAAAAGGAAGGTACAAAATAAAAATGTGATTTTGCCAAAGAAAACATTCTATTGGTGAATATCAAATTATTATTCAGTCAAGGAAATTTGAATCTCTCAGAATTTAACTGTGGACACAACACAAATAAGAAGGATTGTCAACATTTACTTTTTGGCAATAAATTCAGTGTTTACTAGAATAACTAACATAACTAAGAGAAAAATGAGAATGCTGGGCAGAGAGAGAAAATACAGAGATATTAGAACCAAGATACAAGGAAGTCTTATTCTGATAATGAGACATTTATAACCAATGAGGATACTTAAATATCCTGAAGTATCATCAGTGGGCCATTGGCATATATTATGTACAACTTGTCTATACAGACTCATCACATTTATAAGAAACATAGTTTGACAATATTATGACCTACTGTGATTGACTGAAGGTGATGACTGTGGGTGAAGATTGGTTGTATCCAATGTGTTTCAAGAGGGAGATGGGAAGCAGAGAAAACATCTGAGGGAAATTAGCAACAAGGAAATACCATAGCCAGGGCAGCTGATCAGGGTTTGGTTCCAGATGAGTTGGAGTATGACTATTACAATCAATCTGTGTCTGGAAACAGGACAGTGGGAATATATTTGAAAGACATTGAAATTGAAAGACCAGATCTAGAGACTGGGAGCTGAAGAGTATCTGTGTTAAAGTAGAATTAAGATTAATTCCTGTGGCTTCTTTCTTGAGGTGTCTGTAAAATAAGGGACCATTCTTTCTGTAATTTCATATCTGCAAAAGTGAATCTGTGAGTCAGTCTCCTGCTTCATAGCCATGAGGTTTCAACTGCTATCTCTGGACACTAGAGCTCTTCACAGAACCCAACACCACAGGTAAGAATAGAGCAGGGCAGTGCTCCAACTCTTTAGTCACAAACTTTATTTGCAAAACAAAACAAGGTCATCAAACTTTGTCAATGACAATCTTCAAATGATTTGACTGGCTCAGTCTTTGGTTTATGTAGAGTATACTACTGATATTTCCTATACGTGAAAATAAATTTGACAACTGGTAAAATATCTTATTTAGTAACTCAATTACAAATACAAATAGAAAGTATCATTTCAGTGTTAAACTGATACTTATTTGCTAAAAAGCCACACTAATTTTTCCAACAAAAGTCACTTTTAAATGGCCTAATTTATATTTTGAAAATCCCCTTAGTAGCTGGCCTAATAGAGAACAGCTAAATCATCACATGCATTTCTGCAGTAAATTGAAAATGTTATTTTGGTTGGAGGATAACAAGAAAATTTATGTTAAAAAGGGAAAGCTAACAGTGTTTTCAGATAATTGTTGGTAATTTTCTTTGACTCTATACAAATACTTACAAGAAACAGATTGTTTTCAGGTTAATTATGATAAAAGCACACTTGTGTTGTATGTGTAGATGTTTGCATATGTGGAGATCAGAGGGTAACCTTCTACTGTGTGTGTCCCAGAGGCTCAATTCACCTCACCATGCTTGCTACAAATGCTTTCACTCTTAGACATGTAACTCCAATCCTAAATATCTTTTTTATAATTGATGAATATGTAATTATGTGGTGATGTTTTTTAACACTATTAATCAGTCATTGGGAACAATGGTTCACTGAGTTTTATATATATATTCATATATATAAAGTTCTAATTCTTACACAGTTTATGACATATTATGAAAAAACGTTTGTCAGTATCACCAGCAATCTGATGAGTAAATTCAAAATATTGAGTATTTGTCAAGCTTTAGAAGATGATACCAGTTTTACTGGATCTGCCAGGAGTGGATGCTGAACTAAGCCATATTGGGACCTTGGGACCTCCTGCCCTTGATGGGGAGGAGATGGGGAAACGTGGAGAAGAGAGAATGACCTGATGTGGTGGGAGGGGTAAGGGACCTTGAACAAGGATATGCACGGATAGAAAATGTGACTTTATTCATAATAATAATAATAATAAGATGATACTAGTTTTATAAAAATCAAATTTTGTCTTGAATTTAATTTTATCATATCCAACAAATAATATTTTGTGTTTTCCCTGAGGTGATAAGACTCAGTTTGAAAAGATACATTGGACTGTGAGAAGAATGTCTTCTGTCTGAGTGAGAATGATCAAAATTTGTAGGGTTTTGTTTTGAGGAAAAACTATGTTTCTGTGTGCGCTCCTTGGTCTGCTGCTCCAGTGCTCTTTCCTAAGTCTAGCTTTCTATCTGGAGAATGGGAAGTATTTAACATGTACTTCACACCCCATTACAAGGAATGTTAAGGACGTATATAATCCCAGCTCAGCATTTAATGCAACATCAATCTCACTACTTTATAAAGCCATTCTTAAGTGAACCTGGCTCTGTGGGAACTGGGCCTGCATCACAATGCAGAATGAGCACCAAAGGTCAGCGATTATTTTGACCTTGCAGAAAACTGAAATTTCTTGGGCTCACTGGGCGTCTTTGATGACAACCCTGCCCATGTCGCCAGGGCTCTCCCCACTATGTGCTTGCCCTCCACTCTAGCTTTCTTACTCCACCGTTCTGTTCTTGTACTTTCTGCTGCTGGCTGGTAGTGAGCACCTGCCTTTCTTCCCCTCACACCTCCCATGTTATCTAGGCCTAATGAGCCTTTTGACCCCCTGACAGTCCAGGAAGAGGCCCTGTGTTTCCCAAAAGTGCCTTGGAGAATTTTCTACTCTTCATCCTGCATTATTTCCTGCCCTACCAATAATCAAAACTAAGATGATATTATATATATTTGTTTGCATGTTGCCTTCTTCTCTCACTAAACTATAATCTTTATGGAGATAAGATTTTATTTGCTACTAAGTGCAAATATATTTAATAATTGCTTATTACCTAATTTAATTAGGACTTTAAATTTATTAAATACTGTTTTTAATTTAAGTTTTAAACGAATATTCTAACTTAGTACTATTCAATAAATTTATGTGAGCTGCCATGTGTCACTTCAAATTTTCTAGTATCCACATTAGAAAGTTTTAAACTATAAAAATGATTTTAATATCTTCTTTTTTAGTAAAGAATTCAATTCATTTGCATGAATGCAGAGTTCAATAAGAAAAGATTCATATTCAGTAGGAGTAAAGCTGCGTAAGGTTTCAAATATTACTTGTATTAATATAATAGGTTTGAATATCTATAATGGAGTCTCTTTCATTTGTCTTTTTTTAATTTTTATTTCTTTTAAATTTTTTCTTTACATGTTTAAGTATATATATTAAGTAAATATAAGTGTGTGTTTAAGTATATATAAAAGTATATATTTATATACAAGCATGTTTCATATACAGAGCATATATATATATATATACATATATATAAAATGATTTTGGCATGTAGCCAACACAAAATTTTCCCAGATATTCTATTTCCTTATTTTTATTATTAAACCTATTAAATCCTGTGCACATTTGACATTTAAGGAGAATCTCCATTCAGATTAGTCACATCTCAATGTTGCAGATGACAGGAGTAGCTACTGTCCCAGAAAGTAAATCAGAAGGAGCCATGGGGAAAAGTGACTGCAGCATTTGCAATGAAGTATGAGATATGAACAATGATCACTATTACCAGAAGCAACCAAATAAGGGGAGAGACCATCTTACTGTTGTGCAATACAGACACAGTAGCCATGATCAAGCAAACCCTTTTTTTTATAGCTCCTCGTCACTAGCTACTCCCAGCCTTTAGAAATGGTAGAACCGAAGAAAGTGAATGACTGATTTCTTGAAAATTGTCTTTGATACCTCCTGATTTGGGGAATATTAGAACAAACAGATACAGTTTGTAAGACAGATGATTTGCAGCCCTTATAAATTCACAGCACCATGCTTGTGGGGGAATCATTCTAAGTCTTTGCGTGACATCCAGAGTGACCTTTCTAAAGTGCAATTCTGATCTTTCTGCTTACCTATTTTCAGTCCATCATGGGGTACCTCATTTTGTGTTAGATCCTGAGCATGTCGGCAGCATCACACAAGACCCTGTGTCTCAGCCCTGGTTTTCCTGCTTGCTGTTCGCCCACTGACTCTTCATCTTCCCTTACCCCAGAAACACTCGCACATCAAGCACGTTCCATTCTGAGAGTTAAAAGTCTCCATAACTGTAGCTGAGCTACTCTATCTCCTTAGCTACTCTGTATGGCCTTTTATTCCAGCTAATGCTAAAATTCTTCAAATTCAACCCAGACATCTACTGAAGCCTCTTCATTCACTTTGTCTTATGATGTGTCCTTATTCTATTTTTACAGTGTCCCCACGATGCTGGTAGCAGATGCATCCACAGTGTTGTAACTGTAGATTTCCTTGTGTGTCCTGCAAACTTCAGGACTCTCCTGTCTCTGCTTTGTCTCTAGAGCCAAATACAATACAATGCCTGGCCCAAAGCTTATGCAATCAGAAGCTCTAGAAAAGTAAATTAATATACTTAGATATGCTGTCACTTTCTGTTGCTCATCACATTCAACAACTAATCACACATTATGCAGGCAACTTGATAATAAAATGAAAGCATTCTAACTAGGCAGATAATCATTCTACTGAAGTCCTTTCAAAGTCACAGATTACATACAAAACAAATGATAGCAAGCAGAGCAAACAGATCGAAAACATACATGTGTGCTTGGCATTGAAACATTAGGAACTTGTCCAAGGCTTTGTCTCAACATAGCAGTGGCTTGTGTGCCCTGATGTCCTCAAGGGTGAAAGCCAATGTTTCTGGAGCAGACTTAAAGTATTCACAAAGCAAGAGTCCTCTATTAATCAAGAGGGCAGAGTTGTAAAATAATTAAAAAGGGAATGGGTGATTATGTACAGATATATACTAATCCTTAATCTCAAACCTCTGTCCTAATAGGTAACAACAATAACAGCTTAGAATGCACCTCTATGTGTAACAAATACATAAAACTGTTGCTTTTCATTTTTTAAATAAAGTTAAACTATTTGTCCATGGAAAATTGGTATGGGTAGGAAGTGGCATTGATAGTAGTAATATCGGCAGGTTCTTTTATATCCAAACACACTAAGTTTAATTAATGCTGAAGAAAATATAACTCAAGCCAAAATGAGAACTTAAAAATGAGTAATATTCTAGTGAAAATTAAAGAAGATATTGCTATCACCAAATAAGAATGTGGCTATAAGAAGAAAATGATGAAAGTATTACTAAAACTATGATTAGAATTCATCATTAAAATATATCATTTCAAAATGAAAACTCAAATAAGGATAAGTCAGCATTGTTTAATATTTGGCATAGAGATATAGGAAACATAAAACCAGAGAATGTATTCATCTGAGGACAGCCAATATTTAATAAATAATTCTGAAAGAAAAAGAAAATAAAGATAAAAACAACAACAAATATAATGGAGAATATAATTAAGACTAGGTTAAACATCAAAGATTCAGTATCTGGGCACAGCCATGAGAGATTTCAGAGCAATCAACATTAGCAGAAAATCTTGAGTGTCCAGAGAAAAATTACAGAAAATTACCTACAAAGTAATGAGTGTTAGACTCCTCACAATTGACACTAAACACTGAAAGGTAATGGGATGATGCATCCAAAGCACTGAGGGGACACATCATTGTTTTAGAAAGCCAAGCCAGCCTAAATTATCAGTTAAATGTGAAGATAAAACATTAACATGTTCAGAGCTTCCAGGACTCAGAAAATATTCCTCTCAGGCACCCTTTCAGCAGTTATGAGAGATGGACTCCATGGCTAGAATAGCTATTGCTTGCCTTATTAAAAACTGTAACACTTAGTAAAATGACATGAGTTATAAAGCCACAAAGAGACATGGAGAAGAAGTCTTCAATGCACTTTTATGAGTTAAGCCAATATGAGAAGCCTACATATTATGTAATTCCATCTGTGTGTCATTCTAGGAAAGAAGAAACTAGAGACTATAAAAAATCTCAGAGGTGGCTAGGAGTACTGTGGAAGGGAGGGAGTGTGGAGCAGTTGGACATGGAATTTCCCAGGCAGCAAAATGCTGCTGCTCAATACTGTAATAGTGAAGAGACATAATATACTTCCAAAATACATAGAAGGTAGAACATAGAGATTGAGTCCTAATGTAAGCTATGAGTCTTTGCTAAGGGTGATGTATCCACCTTATTGATCAGTTCCATCTACTGAACTACAAGAATGCAAAAGTAAAGAGGCAAACTCAGGAAAAAGTGGTATGTCGGAAGGTTGCCCTCCCTGTGACTATTTTCCAAAAGCCTAAAATTATTCTAAATTCATCTATTAATCTTTTGTTCTTAAAACACAACTTTGCACCAACTATCCTTTCTTGTGTCCTTACTCAGGCTTGTTTATTTATTTAGCTAGCTAGTTATTTTCTTCTTTTATAAGGGTCAACACCATCTAATGTGTCTATGAAATTTCACCTGTTGCTTTTTTATTGTCTTCCTGGCAGCAATGCAAGGTCTACAGAGATAATGTTTGGTTTATTTTATAGGCAAATTTACATAAGTACCTACAGCAATGTCTTGTTGTTGAATAAGGTAAAAACAAATACTGTCTCCTCAAAAGCAAATACCTAGAACAGGAAATATTTCATAGGATATTTGTGAAAACTGCCCCCTTACCGACATAGGGTCAGAACATACCCATTCACATTAGGATAGAAACCAGGTAGGGTATGAGGAAAATGTCCAAAGGTATTCAGTAGGTTTAGGAAAACACGTAGGCACTCTCTCTCTCTCTCTGTCTCTCTGTCTCTGTCTGTCTCTCTGTCTCTGTCTCTGTCTCTGTCTCTGTCTCTCTCTCTCACACACACACACACTACTTGGGGTACTCATAACATTGATAAGAAACAGTAATATGCAGCCAGAGTTTCTGGCCTGTCCTAGCCCCACTATCCTGAATAAATATCAATGGTATAGTGTACATATTTTAATTTTTTCAAATTCTGTAAAATGAAACACATTTATTTGCCATATTTAATTTTTTTGCATACCTTTAGACTTGCTCCCTGCAGGTAATGGTGTTTTGCTATAGAAGGAGCAAGGGAAATTTCTTTAGCTTGGTGCCAAGTGATGGAAAAGTCCTTTTTAAATTCTTTGCTACTAACATGTTATTTCTTATGAAATTCTGAGGCCTTCAGAACATTTCCTATTAATAACTGATCACTCTCATCATTACCTTATGCTAGAGGACCTGGAAGAATCCTGTGAGATCTGATATATATGGGATGATTTCTATTTCTGACAATTTCCTATAATTGTATAAATAATAAGGTTAACTGTGTTTTATTTGGAATAAAGCCAGAAGTTTCAATATGTAAAACAACTCTTTCTTCATACTGAGAGTCAGTGACTATATTAAGAGGTACTGTAAATTCCATTAATACTGTTATAATAGCTTATAATTGTGACTCTTGGACAGAATTATAAGGGTTTTGAGCCACTTTACAAATATTCTCTGATTTGTAACCTGCTTTTCCTGATTTGTTTGCATCAGGATGAAATGTAGGGGCTCCTGAAATTGGTATATCCCATACAACACAAGAAAAAGAATCTAGTTAGCTTTCTTTATGAATTGAATTATTTTGCTTTGTGAATATCTGTTGTTGATCTCTCCACCAAAATTATTGCAGGTTCTTTGTCAAGGTTTACTTTCTGCCCAAAATTGATCAGTTTCTGCTGGGTCCATTCCTGTCAACTGACCAAGTCTTAATTTTCCTTTAAAAATCAAATCAGAAATCTTTTTTATATATATTTTCAGTCTCTTACTCAGTTTATGTGATAGAAATATCCACTCCAATAAGTCTGATTTCTGGTTCTTCCACCATGTTGAAAAGCTGAGTTGGGCAGAGCCAGCAGCCAAAGCAGTGCTTTACAGTTTAGCATTTTAAAAACTCTCCTGGTTAGAAAATGATTATACATATGCAATAAAACAGATTTAGATGGAGAAAACCTCTAAAAGAGTTCCAATATGTGTAAAAGAAAATACATGGATTTAGGAGGAAAAAAAAAGGATAGAGAAAGTTTATAAAAAGAAAAAATAAAGCAATAAAAATAAAACAAGCCACATAAAGATGGAAAATGCAGAGTCTGGATTATGTTTACTAATTGTATTTTTTTTATTTTTTAACTGTTAATGAGCTAACTGCAAAAAGACATTTGATTGTAAAGGCTGCTAAGTTAAAACAACATATATATTTTTAAAGTATCTTGACTTTGAAATTTGGGTCTAAGGATACGTTGCTTTGGAAAAGAGGTCATGCTTTTGTTTTCACAGAAGATGAGAATATGTGGATTGCTTCCAGAATAATATGATTTGATCAAGTAAGACCCTCCCCCATGAAAAGTCTCTGATAGGAAGAGAAGTAATGAGCTTGAGCAAGCAACAGGATAGTTTATAATTAATATAAAACTTTGTGTGATTATTTGGGACTAAGCAGTTGTGAGTGATTCCAGACTTTGAAGCTAAGCCAGACCAGAAACTTCAGGCTAATATATATATTATATTATATATAATTAATCAAACAAGTTATAAGAAATTAAGTTGAAATGTAACATGCTGTGGTGGTGATGGTGCATGCCTTGACTCTCAGCAGTCAGGAGGCAGAGGCAGGCAGATCTTTGTGAGTTTAAGGCCAGCCATGTCTAAAGAGAGAGTTTCAACACAGTCAAGTTATACAAAGAAACGCTGTCTCAAAAAACTAATATATGTATAACATGCATATGTACAAATAGTTAATGACATTCATAAAATGAGTATGGACTTGATAGTGAAGCCTGGAATATTTCTAAGTACTTTGAAATGACAGATACTAACTTTCTAATGTTTATAGGTTCAGTTCCTATGTGATCCTCCAAAACAATCATATCTGTATAATAATATAGACCCTGAAAACATTTTACGTTATAGTTATCTTATAGGCAAACAAAGTATTTACAGTTTGGTTTCAGAAGACAAGCTAATGTTGTAAGTGTTGACAGTATGGAAATAGTAACAAAGGAAATATGTAGAAAATTCTAAAAATTCCTATTTTCTTCCCTTTATGTTACAAATAATGAGAGATGGCATAAATTAAAAAAATTATACGTGGGGCTGGAGAGATGGCTCAGCGGTTAAGAGTGCCGTCTGCTCTTCCAGAGGACCCGGGTTCGATTCCCAGCACCCACATGGCAGCTAACAACTGTCTGTAGTTCCAGTTCCAGGCAAACACCAAGGCAAATAAATAAATAAAGTTTAAAAAAAAATTATACGTTCAAATTGAATAGTAAAGACAAATCAATATAATTACTCAAGTCAATAAAATTACCATTTTATAGCTATGGAGGGAAAACTGAAAAAAGTCAACTAATTTTTTTCTTCCCACACCAGTAAAAACTCAAAAGGTAGCAAAGATCTATGAGCACACATCTATAATTCAGCATTATTCAGGCAGTAGAAGCAGAAATTTCACTTTGAGAATAATTTCACAATGTTATTTTTTCATGCTTTATATCTGAGAAAATTGAGACAATGAAATAAAGCAATTCATTTAAAGTTGCATAACTAATGATTCCTACAGGTGGGAGATAAGCTCATTTGTCCAGACTCCAGACCTCACAGTCTCCTAAACTATTTAAGGACACACAAACATGATGTCATCGACCAAGTTTAAATTTCCCAGCAGTAGAACTATTTTCACTGATTTCACAGACCTAGGGTACCAGCCCACTTCCAGCCATTCCCTTAGAAATGACTCCCTTTGTAGCTCTGCCCCCCATGTGCCCACTTCTCCCTGTAACCCTCAGTGTAGATGACCAGATCAAACCTCAGTGCATATACAGCTGGTTAAACATAGAGACAAGACCAAGTACCTAATGCCAATTTTAAAGTTAAATCTATGTGATACTCTTAAGTACCTCAAGTGATACTCTCATGGAGATACCATAAGACACTACCAGTTTTCTTTTTATTTTTCTATTATTTAAAACAGATTTTTTTTTCATGCAATATATGTTCTGATTACGGTATACCTTCCCAATCTTTCTGAGTCTTCCCATCTCCTTTCCTGCTCAAATTCATACCCTATCTGGTTTTGTTTCTCCTTAGAAAAAAGACACCTAAAGAATAATAATAATAAATAAATAGCTGGGATACAAACACACAGAAGAAAAATAGCTAAAGAAATAGCAGAAAAAACACAGAGACATATATGTTCATATACACGGAATCCCATAAAAATACAAAATCAGAAGCCATAATGTCTACCTAAAGAACATGTAACATTAAAAATTGCTCTGTCAAAACCTTATGAGACAAAGAACCTCCTAAGATGCCACTGAGTTATCTACTGCTGGCCACAGGACCTGCCCTTAAGAAAGTTTGCATTCCCTGTGACTCTGTTTAAGAAAACTTATTTTTCACTTGTGACTGCATGCAGATACTATCTCCAATTAATAAAATTAATAAAATTTGAGATAGAATCTGCATTTTAAATGAAAATTTGTGTCCATTTTTACTGTTACTACTGGGACCCCATCTTACACAAACCCACAGAGGACCTGCATATGCTACCAAGGTCTGTGAGTTTATATATGCACCAGTACTCCTATGTTCCTTGGGTCTCCTCCATTCCTTCTGGCTCTTATAACCTTTCCACTTCCTATTGTTTAGTGTTTCCTAAGCACTCAGGGGAAGGTTTTGATGTAGACATCTCATTTAAGACTAAGTATTACAAAGTCTCTCACTCTGTGGCCACTATCTGGCTGTGGGTCTCTATTTGTTCCCATCTTCTACAGACAGAATATCTTGATGATGGCTAATCAAGACATTGATCTGTGAATACAGAAGAATGTCATTGGAAGTCATTTTATGGCTATGTTCTTTTACAAAAGTGTTTGTTTTTCTCTGTTAACCTGGAATATCTAATCTTAGATTCTTGGCCATCTGAGCAGTGACAGAGATGGACTGAATCTCATGAACTGAGCCTTAAATCCAGTCACATAGTGGTTGTTTACTCCAGGTTTTATGCCACTTACATTAGCATATCTTTCAGATAGGTAATTATTGTGGATCAGAGAGTCTGTAGCTGGTTTGGTGGTTACCTCTCTCCTTTAGTAGGCTACAGAGTATCTTTTAGTACCATTAAAATAGGCAATAGGGGTGACATTCTAGATAGGCACCAATTTGACTTCTCCATGTTCAAAGAGTTGTATAGGTGTTGTCTTTAACAATAAAGCCTTAACTGTCTGTGGAATATTCTTTTATTCTGTGTGAATAGATATCACTGTGATTTGTTTAATAAAGAAGCAGACTGGCCAAAATTTGAACAACATAAACTTAGGCAAAAGAAACAAACTGAGAATATAGACAAAATATTGACTGAGTCAGGAGTCACAAGCAGATGTAGAGAGAAGCAAAATGGACATGCCATACTGAGAAAAAGTACTAAGCCAAATGGCAAAACATAGATTTAAAAAAGAATATTAAAAACATGGTAAGAGTTCGTTAGTAATAGGCCTGAGCTATCGTCCAAGTATTTATAAATAATATTAAGCCTCTCTCTGGTTACTTGGGAGTAGCTTGTTTTACTTCCTTTATAAAAACTTTATTTTATTATCTTAAAACTATATTTTTGCAATCTATGATTGTATATACTCTTCCATTTCTCTCTCCCAAGACTATGTATAGTTTTAAACACTGTAAGCCATTCAGAGGCTTCATGCTGATTATCTATTTTTTACTGAGAACCTGTATTCTTTTTTGATTTCTGCCAGCAGATGCATCTCTTCATCATGGCTGGCATTAAACTCTGAGACTCTGAAGCCACACTTGGCTCTATTTGTGTGTGTGTGTGTGTGTGTGTGTGTGTGAAAATTCTGAACTCACATTGGAATGTCATTTGTAGGCAGAAGTATCTGTCCCAATTATAATCAATAACCACAATAACTCTGTTTTATTACAGAATACAAGCCCTTATATACCCTATCCCATCCAGGTTAGAATTAAAGGCATGTAGCCTTGAACTCACAGAAACAAAAAATTTCTGTCTCTGGAGTTATAGGATTAAGGGTGTAGGTCATTCCCAGCTTTCCCTGTGCTGGGATTAAAGGTGTGTGTGATTAACTCTCAGGTGTTTATCCTTGTATTCAAGGACCAAGAATTTCCTAAGTTGTATGCCTAGGATTTGACTGTGTGCTGCATCTGATACTTCAGGATTTTTTAAATACCTAACAAATATCCACAAACAAGGTGATTTGACATCCAGAACAGCTTCAGTATCACAGAATAACCAAACCAAGACTTAACAATTATCTTTATTTTTTCAAAGTTCCCCCAAAGATAGCAGTGCCATCAGAGAACAAGAAGTAATCTAGAGAATGATGTCTACATTCCCAACATATTGATTATGAGTGTTTCTTATCATTTATGGGGGAATGGTAGTAAGTAGTTATTGGTAATGACCAGAAAAAAAGGCTGAACAAATGGGATTAGATTCATGAATTTCTTTCTTAAAAGAAAAAGAGGGAATGTAAAATTATAGGGGAAAAACGGTATACTATTGAATCTATTTTAAATAAAAACTTATTTTATTCTCTTATTCTCAAAATATTTTACATTGGTATGGATTTGGGTTTATTGATACAAATTTCAGATTAATTTTGCTGTACTATATGTGTGTTTCCATTTGGGGTACTGTGTTTGTGTAGTTCATTTAAAAATATAATATGATTAAGAAAAACTGATTAATAGTTACTATAATGGTCAAGCTTAGTTGGCCAGTTAGCTCAGTTGGTTAGAGTGTGGTGTCGATGTAATAGTCAAACTTATAGTCATGTTAGGTGAGTTTTCAAGGTCATAAACAGATATATTTAGATAAAAGGTTTTCAAACACTTCAAAGACATTAATATGTCATTTAGTATGTTTAATATCCTGAGGCTTTTCATGACAGTGAGACAGGTCTTCTCCTGACAGACCAATTTGCTTCAATAAGGATGATGGGCATCAGAGAAACTTCATATGGAATATACTTTCTTTATAGCTAGACATTTGGGCAAAGAAACTGCCCTTGCCTCAGTTGTGGACAATATACTGTCTGAACTGAAGCAGCAGGATGTAGAAAAGGGGACTGCCAAACTTTGCCAAGACAGTCCTTCAAACTTACCTGACCTAACCTTACAGAAGAGCTTTAGATGACTGTCCTGGCCTACAGATGCTTCCTTCATTAGATAATATTTTACACTTCAGGAATTTTTTATGGCATTTTAAGGACTAAATAATTAGTCTTAAATTTTTCCTTATTTAGAATAAAGGTAAATTAGTTACAAAACTTTAGACTCACAAAGATAAATAAGAGAATATATTCTCTAAATCTGCCAAATACAAGTGGATTGCTATTGTAACTAATTCTTACTTGATGACTATTTTGTCATATACAATTTTATTATGCTAAAGTTGAAATTTTCCATTTTAACTAGACAAAAAGGGGAAAATGGGGGATATTCCTTTATGCTGTGAATATATGTCACTGTGATTGGTTTAATAAAGAAATTGTACTCTGAACAGTATGACCCCATGTTGTCTTAGGTAGAGTGGGACTTAGGCATCTTCAGACAGTGAAGATCCTAGGTTCAGCACGGAGACGAAGGTAAGCAAATTTCAGCCCCAAGCCCCCTCCCCCCTTCCCCTGGGATTGCATTCCAGAGGTCAGAGACACAGTCTCAGATATGACCTCATGGACAGACCTGCCCTGGACCAGGGCTGAGAGAAGCCTTCCGCAACAGTACCAAGGGTCACATCACAAATGCTGGGCTGTACCTTCAAGACAGGCTGCATCATTACAGAGAGATGGATGTCTCTCTGAACAGCATGACTTAGGGGGATTAGGCAGCTTCAGACAGTGAGGATTCTGTGACCTGACCACAGCAAGAAATTGTGCCGATGCCAGAGCAAACAGAAGACACACAACCCCTGTAGCCACAATGGACTAAGATTCCACTAAGACCTGACTAGAGTGAACCAAGGAAGCATTGGCCTGGCATCAGTGCAAGAATACATATAACAATATAAATAACAATAAGACAACACCAGAAGAAGCTGATGTCTCTAAAGTACCAAGACCTGAACAAAGCAATGAAGAGGAAACAGAAGAAAACAACAATGCAAACACCCTTATGAAGATTATGGAAGCCTTAAAAGAGGATATGAAAAAGTTACTTAAAGAAATAGAAGAAAAATAAAATAAAATATTGGAAGAAATGAACAAATCCTTGAAAGAAAACCAAGAAAGAGAAATCCAACAAATGAAAGAATTATTCCAGGAACTAAAAATTGAAATAGAAACAATAAAAGGCACAAAATGAAGCAAAGAATAAAATAGAGAATCTGAAAAAATGATCTGGAAATACAAATATACGAATAAGCAACAGAATCCAAGAGATGGAAGAGAATCTCTGGAGTGGAAGACTCAATAGTGGAAATAGATAAAACACTCAAAGAAAACCCCCAAACCAAAAAAGCCATAACACAAAATGTTCAGGAAATTTGGGACACCATGATAAGACCAAACCTGAGAATAATAGGAAAGAAGAAGGAGAAGAATACCAGCTCAAAGACACAGATAATGTATTCAACAAAATCATGGAAGAATTTTTTCCCAATCTAAAGAAGGAAATACCTATAAAGATGAAAGAAGCTGATAGAACACCAAATAGAACAGACCCCACAAAAAAAGTCTGCTCACCATAGAGTAATTAAGCCACAAAACATATAGAACAAAGAAAAAATATTAATAGCTGCAAAGGAAAAGGGCCAACTTACCTATAAATGCAGACACATCAGACTAACACAAGACTACTCAATGGAAACAATGAAAGCGAGAAGGTCTTGGTCAGAAGTTATACAGACACTGAAAGAGCATGGCTGCCAACCTAGACTACTATGCCCAACAAAACTATTAATCACCATAGGCAGAATAAACAAGATATTTCATGACAAACACAATTTGAAACAATACCTATCCACAAATCCAACACTACAGAAAGCACTTGAGGGAAAACTCCAACAAAAGAAACCCAGATACACCCATGAAACCTTAAACAATCAATAATTCCACAGAAGAAAAACCCTAAGAAAGGAAATACACATAAACTATCATCAAAAATAACAGAAAGTAACAATCAGTGGTCATTAATATCCCTTAACATCAATGGACTTAATGTACCTATAAAAAGATACACACTAACACAATGGATACAAAAACAAAAGCAATCCTTCGGCTGCATACAAGAAACACACCTCAGCTTCAAAAACAAACACAGGCTCAGAGTGAAGAGTTGGGAAAAGACTTTTCAATCAAATGCCCCCAAGAAACAAGCTGGTGTTGCTATCATAATATCTAACAAAGTAGACTTCAAACTAAAATCAATCAAAAGAGACCAGGATGGACATTATTTATTCGTCTCAGGAAAAATTGATCAAGATGAGATCTCAACCTGAATATTTATGACCCTAATAAAAGGAAACCTTCATATGTAAAAGAAACACTATTAAAGCTTAAACCTCACATCAAATATTATGTTCTAATAATGGGAGCCTTTAATACCCCACTTTCACCCTTGTATAGGTCAACCAGACAAAGTCACAGATAAGAAATAAGGGGTCTAACAGTTGTTATGATGCAAATGGACTTCATAGATATTTACAGATGCTTTTGTCCGAACAAAAAAGGATATACATATTTCTCAGCACCCCATGGAACTTTCTCTAAAATAGGTCATATACTTGGTCATACGGAAAATATCAATAGTTACAAAAAAATGGGAATAACCCCTTGTATCACATCAGACCATCATGGCCTAACAACAACAAAAATCACAAAAAGCATACAAACTCATAGAAACTGAACAACTCTACATAGAACCACCTCTGGGTCAGGGAAGAAGTTAAGAAAAAATCCAAGACTTTCTAGAATTTATTGAAAATGAATCCACAACATACCCAAACTTAGGGGACATAATGAAAGCAGTGTTAAAAGGAAAATTCATAGCACTAGATATCTATATAAAAAAATCAAGCGAAAGCTCACACAAGAGGCCTAACAATTCAACTGAAGACTTCAGAACAATTAGAAGCCAACTCAACTAGAAGGAGTAGACAGCAGGAAATAATCAAACTTAGGGCTGAAATCAGAACAACAGAAACAAATAGAACAAAATAAAGAACCAATGAATCAAAAAGTTGGTTCTTTGAGAAAGTTAACAAGGTAGACAAACCCTTATCCAAACTAACCAAAAGACACAGATTGAGTATTTAAAGTAACAGAATCAGAAATAAAAAGGGGGTATAACAACAGACCCCCAGGAAATTCAGAGAATTATTAGGTCATACACTTAAAAATCTATACTGTACTAAAATGGAAAACCCAAAAGAAATGGAAAGCTTTCTGAGCAAGTACCAATTACCAAAATCAAATCAAATACAGATTGAAGAACTAAACAGACATATAACACCAAGGTAAATTAAAGCTGTTATTAAAAGTCTCCCAAATAAAAAAAAAAAAAGCCCAGGTCCAGATGGTATTACTGCAGAATTCTACCAGAAATTCAAAGAACTAATACCAATACTCAACAAACTGTTCCATACAGTGGAAATTGACGGAACACTACCAAACACTTTTTATGAGTCTACAATCACCCTGATACCCAAGCCACTCAAAGATGCAACAAAGAAAGATAATTACACACTAATCTTCCTCATGAACATTGATGCAAAAATACTCAAAAAAATTCTGGCAAACTGATAACAACAACATATAAAAAAAAGTTGTCCATCACAGTTAAGTAGGCTTCATCCCAAAAATGCAGGAATGGTTCAAGATGCAAAAGACTATAAATGTCATCCATCATATAAACAAATTGAAGGAAAAAAAAAAACACATGATCATGTCCTTAGATGCTGAAAAAGCCTTTGACAATGTCCAAAACTTCTTTATGATAAAAGTCCTGGAGAGATCAGGAATACAGGGAAAATTCTTAAGTATAATAAAGGTGATTTACAAGAAGCCAATAGCCAACATAAAACTAAATGGAGAGAAACTTAAAGCAATTCCAGTAAAACCAGGAAATAGACAAGGCTGTCCCCTCTTCTATTATCTATTCAATATAGTTCCTGAAGTTTTAGCCAAAGCAAAAAGAGAATGAAAGGAGATTAAGGGGATACAAATTGGAAAAGAAGAAGTAAAACTATCTTTATTTGAAGATGATATGATTGTATACATAAGTGACCCACAAAATTCTACCAGGGAACTTCTACAGCTGATAACTCCTTCAGCAATGTAGCAGGATACAAGACTAACTAAAAAATATAAAAGATCAGTAGCTCTCCTATACACTAAAGACAAACAGACTAATGAATAAATAAGGGAAACATCACCCTTTATAATAGCTGCAAATAGCATTAAATATCTTGGTGTAACTATAACCGAAGTAGTAATAGATCTGTTTGACAAGAACTTTAAATCACTGAAGAAAGAATTTGAAGAGGATATCAGAAAATGAAAAGATCTCCCAGCCTCCTGGATAGGTAGAATCAAAATAGTAAAAATAACAGTCTTACCAAAAGCAATCTACAGATTCAATGCAATTCCCATCAAAATTCCAAAACAATTTTTTTTACAGACCTTGAAATTACAATACTAAACTTTATTTGGAATAACAGGAAAGCCAGAATTGTCAAAACAATTTTGCTCAAGAAAAGAACCTCAGGAGGCATCACCATCCCTGACTTCAAGTTATACTATAGAGATACAATATTAAAAACAGCTGGTACTGGAATAAAAACAGACTTTGGGATCAATGGAATCAAACTGAAAACCCAGACATTAACCCACACACCTACAAATACCTGATTTTCAACAAAGAGGTCAAAAATAGTCAATGGAAAAAAGATAGTATCTTCAACAAATTGTTGGCATACCATAATGGCAGTATTTAGAAAAATGCAAATAGACCCAAGCCTGTCACCCTGCACAAAACTCAAATTCAAGTGGTTCAAAGACCTCAACATAAACCCAGCCACAATAAACTTGATAGAAAAGAATGTGGGAAATACCCTCCAACACATTGGCACAGTTGACCACTTCCTAATTATAACATCAGTAGCACAGACACTAAGAATCAATAAGAAGTGGGATTACCTGAAACTGAGAAATTTCTGCAATGCAAAAAACACAGTTATTAAAACAAAATGACATCCTAAAGAATGTGAAAAGATTTTCACCAACCATACAAGTGACAGAGAACTGAACTCCAAAATATATAGAGAAACAAGAGCCCAAAACCCTAAAAAAAAAATCAAAAAATGGGGGTCAGAACTAAAAAGGGAATTCTCAGCAGAAGAATTACAAATGGCTGAAAGACACTTGAAAAAATGCTCAACATCTTTAGTCATCAGAGAAATGTAAATCAAAACAACTTTGAGATACCCTTACACCTGTCGGAATAGCTAAGATAAAAGGCACAGAGGACAGCCTATACTGGAGAGGTTACAGAACAAGGGGAACACTCCTTCATTGTTGGTGGGAGTGTAAATTTGTTCAGCCACTCTGGAATGTAGTATGGTGATTTTCAGTAAACTGAGAATCAATCTCCCCAAGGACTCAGCAATACCATTATTGGGCATATACCCTAAGTATACACATTCACACCCCAAAAGCATTAGCTCAACAATGTTCATAGCAGCATTATTTGTAATAACAATAATCTGGAAACAACCTAGATGCCCCTCAACTGAGGAATGGATTAACAAACTGTCAGACATCTACACAATGGAGTACTACTCAGCAGTAAGAAAAAAATGATATACTAAAATTTGCTGGCAAATAGATGGATTTGGAGAATATTCTCCTGAGTAAGGTCTCACAAACCCAGAAGGATAAGAAGGGGATGTACTCACTCATTAGTGGACTTTAAGAAAAACATTCTTTTTTCATTGAAAGATAATGGATGCATAAAGTGATTTAAAACATACATACACACACACACACACACACACACACACACACACACACACCAAAACTTCTGGTTTGTCTATAGAAGGGTTGCTTAGCAGGAGGGTTGCTTAGCAGAAATCTGTGGTGGCCATAGTGCATCCGTGAGCATCAGCTATGACCTACTGTGCTTTCTTTATCTGTACCTGATCCTAACTTGTCTTGAGAAGCTGTAGATTTTATATTTTATATTTCATGTATTTTAGAAAAAATGGAAGTTTTATTACCAAATAGGGCTTTTGTTATCTATTCTGAATGTTTAGCTTTTTTATATAATTCTTGATACTGATATTCAAAAAACAATAAAAAATTTTTTTTAAAAAAAATTGCCTGGCCAATAGCTGACCAGCATAAGGTTAGGTAGAAAACCAATCTAAGAATGCCAAGAAGAAAGAAGAGTCAGGAGTCACAAGCAGATACAGAGAGAGAAAGATGAGCATGCTACACTAAGAAAAGGTATCAAGCTATGAAGCAAAGCATAGATAAGAAATACGAGTTAATTTAGATCTAAGAGTTAGTAACAAGCCTGAGCTATTGGCCAATCATTTATAATTAGTATTAAGCTTCTGTGTAACCACTTGGGAGCAGCTTGCAGGACAGAATCTTCCACCTGCAACTGTGGAGAGTAACCAAAAGTCTCAACAATAGCCTGGGTTATTTGGGAGTTCCCTCAAGGTTCCTTTGGGTAATAATTTAATTAGATGTAACACATTCCAGACCCTGAAAGCCTCATTTGGTGACAAGGGATGTCCATTTGGAGTTCTGTCTCCCATATTATTTGGTGACTCCATTTAGACCCCCTGTATGTATTTTAGAAAGCTTCTGTGATATTATGTTTCATACTCCTCAAATAACTCTTAGTTTAAGCTGTCCCTCCTTGTACTCCCCACTTACTTTCTTCTTCCTTACCCCTCCCGGATTGGTCCTCCCATTTCTGTCCTCACCACTGTCCATCCATAGCTGTTTATTCTATTCCCCTTTCATAGCGATATCCATTCTTCTCCCTTATATCTACCTAAACTCTATGAGTTGTTTCCTTATTTTATACCTAACCTCTATAGTCACATGGATTGTATCTTTCTTAACAAAGACTTAATTGCTAATATTCATATATAAGTAAATGCATAATACATTTGTCTTTCTGAGTCTGGTTTACTTCACTCCGAATAATTTTTTCTAGCTCCATACATCTACAAATTTTATGATTTTATTTTTATGGCCATTTAATAATCTACTGTGTGCTATATTTTCTTTCTCCAATCACCCATTGATGAACATCTAAATTATTTCCAATTTCTGGCTATTATAAAGAAAGCATCAGTGAATATGATTAAGCAAGTGTCTCTTCAATAGGATAAAGAGAGTTTTGGGTTTGTGTACAAGAGTGGTACAGCCCAGTAATGAGACTGATAAATTTCCCTCTTCCTGAGTACCTGCCAGCAGATTTCCATAGTAGCTATAAAAGTTTCTGCTCCCCCTAGTAATGGATTAATATACCCATTACTCTGATTCTTTGTTTTATTTATCTTGGCCATTTTGACTTGTGTAAGATGAAATCTCACAATTGTTTTAATTTGTGTTTCCCTGATGAATAAGAATGTTAGAGATTTCTTTAAGTGCTTCTCATCTATTTTGTATTTCCTCTTCTGAGAGTTTTTGTTTATATCTATACCCCAATTTTTAGTTGGCTTGATTATTTTCTTGATATATCAATTTTCTAATAAATGATTAGGAACATATTAACCGTAAAGAAAGCTAAGATCACTATTCACAAAGTGATTCAAATGCAACATTCTCCCTGTAGATACCAAGGATTCTCTGCCTGCCCATGTCCTTCCCCTAAGAACACATAGGGAGAATGAATTCCACTACTGTGGGCTAAGTAAATAGCTTTAAAACAAGTGCTTTATCATTTTAGACAACTTACCAATAAAATGGGTAAAAGAGAAAGCACATATTTGGATCATGAACTCTTTCTGTATTCTAAAGTCATCTCAGCCAAAAATAAATATTTTCTAAGGGCTTTTGGGGGAGGGACAATATTCCAAAACAGAAACCTGTTCTTTTTTTGAAATAATAGAAAAGATTTTTTAGCATAAATGCTGCGTCACAAAACAGAAAAATTATAGGACAGTCTACAGCTTCAAGAAATGGTATCATAAAGTGGGCTTGATAAAAAAGTATCCAAATGCTTTTAGACATGATGGTGAGATTCTTTTTCTTTCTTTCTTTCTTTTTTAAAACACCCACCATAGGAGATTATTTAATGCATTCTTGTTTAATTTGGCCATTCTAACACCTAAAATGTACATACTTATTAACTATTCAGTTAAGTTAAACTGCTACTTAAAGCAAGTCATTAATAAAAACAATGCTTGCCAAATTCATTTTTACCCCGTGGAAGTAGGAAGAAGGTAGATGTGCATGTTTGACACTGTAACTCTTATGTTTGGTGAGTAATTTCAAAGGTCATATGTAATAAACCACACCCTACAAAAATTATAAGTAATTCTATAAACATAGTCTCAGCGCAATCTCATTTACTAGCACTATCCTGCTATTTTTATCATAAGGAATAAGAATTAATTTGCAGTCATGCTCACTACTTCAAGCAAGACATATTTAATATTTGGCTGGCTTTGATCCGAAAGACATTCAGAATGTTCTTGATCTTATTCCTTTTATTCTGTGAAAGATCTGTCTTATTTTAATAAAAGCCTATTTAGGATATTATGTCTCCTCTATGAGAGATGAAGCTTTTCAAGAAAGTCTGAGATGATAAGGAAAATAGCAGCTTTAAATCAGATATACAATAGATATGGTAGTAGACACCACCTACAACTAACCTTTTATGTCAAGAACAATTAAAAGCTCATTGTCGCAAATCACATCATTGTCCTCTTTTCTAGAATTTACACTCAGAAAATAACTTCATTTCATAGTAAGTTTTAGTTCTCTGTTCCATTGTTGCTGAGATGGTCACATGACTTCCTGTGGCCAATAGATGTCAGTTGTAAGTTTTTTAATCACTGATATAAAAGAACCTCCCTGTCCTACCTGCCTTAAAACAAGAAATACCCGGAGCAGACCTGCATCAAGAACACATTAGCCGAGATGTTATCACAGACTGCAAACCCACATGAAGAAAACAATGCTTTCTTCTACCTGCATTGGAGTCATGCTACTTGTTACACAGCACAGCTGAAACAATAGCTAAGGGTAATACCTACTGAGTTTTTTAACTCTTTGGATTGTTAGTCTACCAGAGCTGGAGAAAAACAATTTCCTTAAATGTGTTCACTGAGTTTCTAATAAAATTTACTAACCTGAACACATTGGGGATCTTCCTTGAATATAATTTTTTTCCTAGGGAATTGACAACATGAAGTAAATCTTTATTCAAAGTTGTAAATGTAGGAACACTCTTATTTAAATGAATGGACATGCTTTCTTATTTGTTCTCATCCAGGATATGGTCCAATATATAATCATCTAACAGATGATTATTGAGTGTGGATTAAATGTTCAATAGATGCTGGGCATATACAGATGAGAAAATATCGGTTAAGTTATGTCAGTCAACCTAGTAAATTTTGATGCTATTACTATCTTCTCCATCATCTTCTATATTAATAATAGTATAATATAATATGAACACAATAAAATAACTAGTAAAGTGGAATATGTAATAGTCTCTGACATAAAGAGTACCAATTCCTTTTAGGGAATCTGATCATTGTCTTAGAGCATGTAGGGTGGAAAGATAAAAATTTGAGGCAGAGAATCAGAGGTAATCTACTCCAGCACATGTAAAAGCACAAAGCCCATGTATACTAGGCATGTGTCAGAAAGATCATACCAACTTCTCCATTTTCCTGTTGTCAAGAACCATGCTTGCTAAATAACTACTTTGAATTATTCTCCATTCCCTTAACTTAGACTAAAAACAAACCTCTTCCTGAGCAGCATTCCCATTCCATAAGTATAATTCATTTCTCTAACCATTACAAAGAAATGATAGAAAAACTCACAGACCTTTAATTTTTATTAGCTACATATATGTCATTCACTAAAGTCATCAAATACGAAGTCATCAAGTATTCACAACTATTGTTATATTTTTTGTACAGTTCTCATGGACATGAGAAAACCAATGTGACGAGGAGATGCCAACATCTAACCCTAATTCCAGGCAAAGATGTGTGCCAAGACAGATTTAATCCATGTCAGTTTCAGAAAGACAACTGCCTTTTGCATATAATCATTTTTACCTTGAGCAAGTGCTGAAGTTCACTTGCTGTTCTAGGTTTGTTTCAGTTTTGTTGTTGCTATTATTGTTTTTTTTTAAAAAAAAAATAAATTAATACTAGTTTGCTTTCATTGGTGCTAGTATTTTCCTTTGAACTGCATTCTGTTAGGAAATACCATTTGCATTCTTTTTTTTTAAGTGAATATATGCCAATTTTTATTATTAATGTTTTTCTTTTTTTATTATGAATAAAGAAGTCACATTTTCTATCCTTGTATATCCTTAATCAAGGTCCCTTTCCCCTCCCACCACATCAGGTCATTCTCTCTTCTACACAATTCCCCATCCCCACCATGGGCATGCAGTCCCAAGGTCCCACAGTCCCAATATTGCTTAGTTCAGCTTCCACTCCTGGCAAATCCAGTTTCCTCCCCACAACAAGACTGAGTCAGGTGTTCCTCTAGGGGGAGTGGGATCCAAGATTTCAGTCCAATCCAAGGTCTTTCTGATCCCAAGCTGTTCAGTGGTTGTGGTTTGCAGCTTAGACATGCTTTACTTTTTGTTTAGAGTCCACTAATGAGTGAATACATCCCCTGTTTATTTTTGTGGGTTTGTGATACTTCACTCAGGAGGATATTCTCCAAATCCATCCATTTGCCTGCAAATTTTAGAATATCATTTTTTCTTACTGATGAGTGGTACTCCATTGTGTAGACATACTACAGTTTGTTAATCCATTCTTTAGTTGAGGGGCATGTAGGTTGTTTCCAGGTTCTTGCTATTACAAATAACACTGCTATGAACATAGTTGAGCTAATGCCATTGGAGTGCAACTGTGCATCTTTAGGGGATACACCCAGAGGTGGTATTTGGGGAGATTGATTCTCAGTTTTCTGAGAAACCGCCATACTGCATTCCAGAGTGGCTGAACAAGCTTACACTCCCACCAACAATGGAGGAATGTTCCCTTTGCTCCGCATAGGCTGTCATTTGTGCCTTTTATTTAAGCCAACCTGACAGCCATATGCATTCTTAATAAAATATAAAATTTAACTTGTTCAAAGCCAAACTATTTGATTAATAACATATCCTCAAAATAACTAAAGAGGTAAATAAATGATATCTTATTTTTTTAATTGCTATGCTAGTCTTTGGTGCTTTTATGACAAGTATTGTTGCCTGGTTGCTTCAACAAAAATAATCTTAAATTCCATAGTCTAGAAGTTGGAAATCGAAAGTCAAAACCCAGAGAGATGATTCTTGTTCCAGAGCATTTTTTCTTCCTTAGGTTGTGAGCAGCTACCTTCTCCTGGTGTACATAGGACCCCATTATGAGTAGACACAGAGAGTTAAGTGAGAGCAAGAGAGTGTGAGCGAGTGAATCAGAATGAGAGAGAAAATGAGAAAGACAGAGAGATTTGTTCTTTTATAAGGCCACCAATCCAATGATATAAAGATAAATTTTATAGCCTAAAGTAACTATAATTATGTCCTAAAGGCCCTAAGGCAAGGACAGTTTCATTAGAGATCAGAGCTTTACCGTATTGGTTGAGAAAGATATAGTTCTGCTGCTGCAAGTACCTGTAATAAGTACATGGCATCACTGTTCACACCAGGAATTAAATTAAGAAAACTCTTGAAATCAGACTTATTTCAAACTTGTATATCTCTTACCAAACATATGACAAAATCCTATTGGCTCTACCTTTAATAAAAACCCAAGTCCAATAAATTCTACCCTGCTTGACTGTAATCCTAGTTCAGACAGATACCAGGACTGTCACAGTGCAAGGCAACGGGCTAACCTTCTCCTAGCTTCTCCTTTCCTCTTCTCTTATTCTGTTTCTCTTTCTCTCTGATTATTCCTTAAGCTTCTTTCCCTTCCAGTATTGCTATCTACTAGTTACCGAGACCATGTTCTCTCTTAATTAATATATATTGAATATACAAATAGATCTAAATTACCAGAGTTTTTTAGTTAGTCTTACAATACACAGTGAGCCATACTATGTCATAATTTTAATACAAGAGTTTCCACAATTACTGAATTTTAAGATACCTATGGGTTCTGTATCAAGTGCAAATTATCTGGTTCCTTGCAATAAAACTGACAGAACAAAATAAAATCAGCTTGTGCAGGCAGTTTATTTGGGCTCACTGTCTTCAAGCCTCTAGTCTGCTATTGGTTAGCCCCATTGCTTTGGTTCTGTGGCAAGGCAGCTCAACACTGTAGAAACACACCACACATGGCAAGCATTTACCTCACAATTCCACTAAAGACAAGACTGCAGTGACCTAAAAGTCTCCTGGTGGGCTCCATCTTTTAAACTTCCAGAATCTCCCAATATCACACTGGGAACAAAACTTTTAATACATGTGTTTCAGGAATCTTTAAGTTCCAAACAAAAACAAAATTTTTTTTAATATAGATTAAAGTAGCCAACCTTTTCACTGCTGAGCTAAAATTAAGTCTAACACTATCACTCTATTATGGTGCTATTATTGTCCAGTTACCTTTCCACTGGCAGAAGGGCACATGAGCATGGACCAAAAATAAACCATGTAAGAAACACTGTATTAACCTGGATAGAGAAACTTGCAGCAAAAATGGCAAGTGTAACCTTTGAGTGCCATACTTAGGCATGTTCTTATTTTATTAACACAACTGTAATAACAGCTAACAGGCAATTAAACTTAAAAAAATGCATTTGCTATATAATATCAAATGCAAACCAACGTGAAAGATATAAATCTCCTTAAATGGTAAGTAGGGCTCAAGCATCCTCTAGTCTCCCTGTGTGGTACTAGAATGGACGCAAAGAGGAGTACATGGAGTTGAGGACTGAACTCCTAAAGTCAAGTCATACTCATGAAGAATTCTGAAAGTCACACCAAAGACCATGAGCATCAGGAAAAACATGCCAGAGATCTGGGTCTATCTGGCGCAGCCTCAGAGAGCGTTACATGTGCAGAGGGAAATGAGGAGATGCCAGGGAAGATCCATGTAACCCTACTGAGCTGTTATGACACAGAGAATGGCTCTAAGCACTCCAGACATTGCTACAGTTCTCAGTGTGAGAGGAGTTGTCCCAGCAGATGTGAACTGGAGAGGATCGAAGATGTTCAATCTCCCATCGTGCTGCTGCCATCATAAATATGCTCCCCTTCAGCAGAAAGTTGACTTCCCATGAGTAATCATGTGAAAGGACACAGTAGAACAGTTAAGCAGAACTTACTGAGCGAGAAGAAAATGAAAGAAGTAAAAACAGCTGGTGTCATACATTATGACAGGCAGTACTCCAGCAACAGAGATGGAGACAAAGTTCTGTTACCATGAAGACCTAACAGTCTAAGGATTCTGCAGAAAAGAACCATGAAAGAGATACAGGAGTCCAAAGGAGGAGTAAGGGACTTGAGGAAACAAAAAGTCACGTGGCTTCTTAGACAAGAAGTAAAAGGGAAAGATTGATCCACAAAATTTGAATTTATACACGTGTAAGAGTCAAAGTCAGGCTGAAAGTTACACAAAACAAATAAAAATAGCAAAGATCTATCAGTGTCTATAGTATTGAGAACAGAGATGGGAAGTGAAATAGAACCCCCTATGAGTGTTATTGGTATTCGGAATGAACAGTGAAAAGTGTTCAAAGATATGATGTGGGGAAATGCCTAAAATAAAGACTTGCCTCTTTAGATCTTTCCCCAGGAAAAAAATACACAGAAAGATCAAGGCCAAAATACATTGTGAAAAGTCATTGAACTTCAAGAAGGAGGAGAGACACTGAGGGTATTCAATAAAGGAGGGGTAACAAAGGCGCTTACAGGGGAAGAAAGAATTTGTTCTCAGATTCATCTGAAGCAGACATGCAGCTATGTGATGCAGGACTGCCTTTCAAGGGAGAGAACATGTTTTCTACAATTATTTCAGAATCATGCAATTAGAGGAGCAGACAGATATTCAATATTTTCAAGTTTATAAAAACTAAAGGAAAGTACTTCCATGAAAGTTTACTTAAAATCTTAAGAACACTATCATTGCCTCGCTAACAAAAGATCTGCCCATACAATAAGAAGCGTCTTAACAGTCACACCTGCACACACGAAAAGAAGTTTTTTTTTTTTTTTTTTTAATCAAACCTATAATATCACAGTATCACAAGTAGAAAGAAATTTAATCTTCCCCTTAGGTTTCATGCCACACAGATGTTTTAAATGTTAACAGAAAAAACAAAAACAGAAATCCTGGAAAATACATCAGAAGGAATGAAGGTAAGCATTATAGTTCTGGGGAAGCTTGGTCTACTTCTTCCATGCGTGACGTGTCATCATCTCCTTCAAGGGGTGGCATCTCTTCAGCTACAGCAGCACTGGTATCATCCACAGTAGGATCATCTTCCTCAATACCTAGACCAAGCTTGATCATCCTGTAGATCCTGTTAGCATGTGTCTGGGGATCTTCCCGACAGAAGCCGGAAGACAGGAGTGCAGTTTCATATAGCAGAATCACAAGATCCTTCACAGACTTGTCATTCTTGTCAGCCTCAGCCTTTTGCTGTAGTGTTTCAATAATGGAGTGGTCAGGGTTTATCTCCAGGTGCTTTTTGGTTGCCATGTAACCCATCGTTGAGTTGTCTCTGAGGGCCTGACCTTTCATGATTCTCTCCATGTTTGCTGTCCACCCATATGTGCTTGTGACGATACAGCATGGGACTGTCACCAATCGGTTTGACACAACCACCTTTTCAACCTTTTTCTCCAAAATGTCTTTCATAATTTTGCAGAGGTTTTCAAATTTGGTCTTTTTCTCTTCTTGCTTCTTTTTCTGCTCTCCATCTTCTGGAAGTTCCAGTCCATCTTTGGTAACTGACACCAAGGTCTTGCCCTCAAATTCCTTCAGCTGTTGCACACAATACTCATCAATAGGCTCAATCATATAGATTACTTCTAAGCCATGCTTTCGGAGACGTTCCACAAAGGCTGAATTAGCAACCTGGTCCTTGGTTTCACCTGTGATAAAGTAGATGTGCTTCTGGTTTTCCTTCATTCTAGTGC